>VUQR01005928.1:12412-31621 GCA_015108515.1 Hemichromis elongatus
TAGTTTTATAGTGCTAGTTAAACATGTGACATCAGGAATTCTATAAATCCATCCTTTCTTTTTTAATGTTTGATCCCTTATTCAAGGACTTTTAAAGGCTGCGTTTCTTACAGCAATCCAAAAGTCTTTTACTTTAATGCACTGTTAGAGAGAGAGAAAAGCTATCATTAGTTTTATTGTAATGTAGCTTTAGTTTACACATGTGAGCCCTTTAGTAATGCTAGACTTTACTTTTTTCTAAGTAAGGTTGTTTTATCCTGAACTCCTGGTATATGCTTGAGGAAAAGCCTTTGGATTCACTGGGGCTGAGAGCGTTCAAGTAGATTTTAAGATTAGGGAGTAGCGAACTGTTCAAACAACATAACTGTGTTTTTAATTGTTATCCTACTGAATAATTGAGTCCAACTGTTATATCGGCACGGCGAGTGTATCGGCCGATATTAAGTGTCGGCATCTATGTATAACCATCTTAAATGAAAGTTAAAGAAGAACAGGCCCTTCATCCATGGTATGAATGTTGATGTTGTTGTAGTGTGTGAACCAGAGGACACTCTGCAACATCGCTGTTTGCAACGTACGTGTGAAACGCCACAAACACAACCAGCTGATCCGAGCAGAGTCGGGCTGAGCATAAACGATAATCTGCAACTTGTTGAGACAATAAAGCAAGATTATTTTTAAAGTACGGTCATGATATCTTAGTAAGGACTCATAAAGAAACTACACATACCAAATTTTTGGGAACGTTATGTTTTGTGAACCCAAAAGAAAAAAATATTGTTGGTATCGGTTTTAAAAATCTTATGTCGGTCAGCCGCTGCTGTATATTTCATGTGTAGGATTTTGGTCATATTTTTGATATGTAGGAGGATTTACTGATTCAGCATTTTCCACTTCAGAAGCTGTATACACACTGCTGACCAAATGATTTGTAACAAAATGTTTTTAAGATGTTGAACCGAACCATGTGGAGCATATTTTTTTCCTCCTGAAATGAAAATGAAGGATAAAGTTTGTTTTTAAAGGAAAACATACAATACAAATGCAGCGTGTGACTGAGACATGTGACAGTTTTCAAGTTTGCAGGTTAGAAAACCCTTTATGTTCGCTGGACCAGCCTGAAGTCTCCTTCTTCTCTTTTAAAATGAAGAACAGTTATTTGTATCAATGGTTGGTTTATTATTTTGTGACTTTATTTTATTTATAATGATTGAAAACGATGGAACCATGTCATTTATTGTAACTGCCAAAAATGATGGTGATTACAGGGCATTTTTTCCACTGGTAAAACTGACATTTCATTAATAAATAGTGTCATTTTTTTTTTTTTTTTCATTTCCTGATATTTATTTTCTGAGTGACATGAGAGGAAAACCTGCAGCAGTGATTGAACAGTACCTTAATGAAGATGTTAATTACTTTGACTAATGGGCTCATTTAACTTTCATATATGTCTATATGCAGATTTTTAAATCTGAACTTGAACACAAAACAAAAATTTGGACAAGTAACCAAATTAGAAATAAGATGCCACAGCACACCTGTAGCTCTGACCTCACTGAGTGTATTTCCCAAATATCACACCAGATGGCGCTCTTACAGTGTCAAAGAGACTTGCAGACACCGACAGAAACAAACAAAACTCAAAAATGAAAATGTTTTGAAGCTTTTAAACCGGGGGTAGGAAACTCCAGGCCTCGAGAGCCGGTGTCCTGCAGGTTTTAGATCTCCCCCTGGGTCAACACACCTGAATCTAATGATTAGTTCATTACCAGGCCGCTGGAGACCTTAAAGACATGTTGAGGAGGTAATTTAGCCATTTAGCCATAAATCAGCTGTGTTGGATCAAGGACACATATAAAACCTGCAGGACTCTCAAGGGCTGGAGATTCCTACCCCTGTTTTAAACACATGAAGAATCTTGTGGAATATCCCTGTGACGATAGATAATAAAGTAAATATAGTTTTATTTATGTATTTAACATATAAGATAGAATAAAGCCTGTTGGGAAGGGAGAAAATGTGCATTAAACTATTAGTGTTGCAACAGGTCACACAAAACACTTTAAAGTTATAACATTAAACGTAGACTAAATAAAATCCACGCATACTCTTAACAACAAGTTCGTTACATTCCTTTTAATTCAAATATCTATTGCAGCAAATGAGTGCATTTAATATTGCTGGCATGTTCAAGACAATCTGCTGAAGTTCAAACTGAGTGTCAGAATAGAGAGGAAAGGTGATTTATATGAGTTTGAACATGGCATAGCTGGGCCAGGTGGGCTTGTCTGGTTATTTCAGAAACTGCTGATCTGCTGGGATTTTCCTGCATTACCGTCTCTTGGGTTTACAGAAAATGGTCTGAAGATTCCAGTGAGCGACAGTTCTCTGGGTGAAAATAGTTTGTTGATGCCAGAGTTCAGAGGAGAATGACCAAGTTGATAGAAAAGCAACACTAGCTCAAATTACAACCAAGTTATACACATAACTTTGAAACGGAAGATGAAATTGGATTTCCCTAACTGAGTATCGTTCCTGACCATGTCCAACCCTTTATGACCACAGTGTACCTGTCTTCAACATGACAATGAGTTCACTGTATTCAAATGGCCTCCACAGTCCCAGGATGTCAATCCAAATAAGCACCTTTGGCTTTGGGTGTTTTGTGTCAAGGATGGATGCGCAGACTACAAATCTGCAACAGTTGTGAGATGCTATCATGTCAGCATGGACTAAACCTCTGTGTTTCCAACGACTTGTTAGTGAGGAATAAAGGCAATTCAGAATGCAGAAGGATCTCTGACCTGATCCTATGAATGGTGCTGACTCAAGCAAACATTTATGCTAACATCTATTGTACAGGATGCTTATATTAAATCCTCTAATGAATATTTTAGAATATTACCAAAAACTAGGCTTTTTTTGACAAAATGTAAATTAATTTTAAAAAAAAGAAGCTTTTTACAGTAAATTGCAGCGTCTATGAAAACTAAGCATTCCACATTAGGGTCAGTGTTCAGAGTCATTTATGTGCTTTTCAGGGGTTTAGATCTATATGCAGTTGAAGATACAGGACTAGCCTTGAGAGTAATGAGAAAAGCTCTCAGTCTTTTATTAAGTGAAAGAAATTGTCTTGTATCTGTTCTTCTCTTCTGAGTTTTAACATTTGGTCCAGAACGTTATCAGCCTTTAGTGCCAGGCTCTTCAGAGATGAGAATGATGCTAAAGTAGTTTCATTAAAATAAACATTGGTCTTTAAAGACCTTTAACCTAAAACTATATCAAGCGTCGGTTAATATCTGAGAGCTAACCCATAAAAGTCTCCCTCTAATTCAAAGGCACTGACATATTTGTGTTATCTCTGTAAAGCACAGGCTTTAGAGTTTTTATCATATTCTCACATCTACTAAAGAAGAAAGAAGAAGAAATATTTGAAGTTGCAACCTTGAAAGGCGCTCACATATAATTCTGCAGTGCAGTCCAGCCACGTTGCATCTAAATTAAACAGTGAGTGTCAGATGTGATCCTCATTAGCAGAGATTAACCCCTTTTATCCTAATTGGTGGGGGCTGCTGCTGTTGAGATGCTTTCTTTCCCCTAACAAATAGAAGTTTATGGCTCACATTTCTTTTGCACTTCTCCTTCTACATGTTTACAGAACAGCAGCACCGTTTCCCTTATCCACTTTGGGTAATAAACAAAACACACAACATAACGCCCTAAATCTGGTGTTTACTATCATTTGCATCTTCATTTTGTAGTAATAACTCCAGGTTGTTTTTTTTGTTGTTGTTTTTTTTACTGATGCACACACTAAGCTATTTCCTGTCTGTGCTATTTACTGTCACTGACTGACAGTCGCTGACAGGCAGGAAATCTGGATCCATGCCACTCAAGCATGTGACAATTTGTATCCTGGTGATGGTTAAATATTATAGTGTAAGAAAGGCAAGCTTTGGTTTGAAGTAGGCACTGCTGCTGCACAGTATATGTTTGCATATCCCAGGAGCACTTGTTCAAGGAGAACTTAAAAATCCTTTTATTTATATAAGTGGAATTACATTTTAAAAATCAAAATGTTAATTAGTTTAACACTTGAACATGTTTTGAGAGTGTGTGTAAAATGTGAGCAACAAGTGGAGCGCTCTAAGTAAGTTGGAACAAACATGACATGAAAGTGAAGCCTTTGCACAGGTTCCTTAAAGTGCAAAAGAGTTCACTAAAGAAACAACTTCTGATCTATGTGTTGCTTGCCATTAGAGTAGTTCCATTATTAGGTTAGTTTTCTGGCTAAAAGAGAGGTAAGTCTGGGGTTGTTAGAGGTTTGATCGACAAAAAAAAATACTAATACTGTTTATTCACTAAGTAAATATTAAACTTTTTTTATTCTTTATTTGCACATCTAGTGTCTGGTAGGTTTTCCACATATAGTGGGGAAAAAAGTACAGAACACATCAACATTTTTTCAGTAAATGTATCACTAAGGGAGCTATGAAGTTGACATTTTCACCAGATGTTGGTAAAAATGCAAGTAATCCACACATGCAAAGAAATCAAAACAAATAAGTCCATAAAGTCCATAAATGATGTGTGATAAGGTGGAGAGACACGGTGAAATAGTATTGAACATGTGCAAAAGGGCAATTCAAGAAACCAGCTAAAATCATTCTATTTTGTCAGTAGCTCCATTAATTTTTTTCCCCCACTGTGTGAAAGATGGGTATAACTGAAACTATCTCTTGGCTTCATTTAGACTCTAGTGGGAATGACATGGGGACATCATGCTACATCCTTTTCTGTATTTTCGAGTAGTTAGCTTGCCTTTTTTTTCCTTTTTAGGTTCTAATTAACAGCTCTCCCATCTAATTAAAGAAATGACTTCACCTGATTGGGAGCCTATGCAAACTGATTTGAATGGGTGAATGCACAAGTCTGTAAAAGTCTGTAAAAGTGCTTTTTCCTTTCAAAATGTGTCTGTCTCTTCCTGGAACACTTGTCTATTTTTTGCTTTGGCTTGACTGTGTTGTTGTAGTTATTCCTAGTTTAAGGCACATGCAACTTTAGATCATCTTCTAGTTTTCTTTTGTTCACCATTTTTGAATTGTGATTAATCATTTTCCCTCTATGGCTCTCCGTTTTTTTGTTACATCCCAAATGAGCAAGGTATAACAAATGGGGACTTGTCCAGGATTCAAACCATAAATATACTAAACAAATATCAGCAAAGGGCAATAGATACAAGTTTGAAACTATAACATTCAAATAATTAATAGAAGACTAGTAAAAACGCTTAACTTTTCAGGATAATGTGGATACAGTGTTGAGGTAAGCTGTATCATTATTGTGAAGGGAATGGATACATTTTTCATAAAATAGTAAGAATAATGATGAAATAGCTCACAGAGAAAATGTAACACTAGTAGATACATTTATCCATTCTCATATCCACTCAAGATATGTAGGGGGCTGGAACTATCCCCAGGCAGGCAGGCTACAGGTGACCAGTTTTTTTCCACTGGGAACACACAGATCACAATTCACACCCATGGGCAATCTGAAAATATAATTTATCTTATTCCACTAACTCCACTAAGACAGCCAGAATACGTATAAGCCAGAAATCTAAAAAAAAACATAGAGAGACATACATCGTGGATATTTTTTTCCCTTCTAGAAAATTATTTAAAATAATTTATCCACTAAATTATTTAAGTTGAAAAAAAAATCTATGTGTTCCTTGGTATAGATAAAAAAGTATTGATCAAACTACTGAAAAAGGTAAACCATAAGTTAAAACTATGGAGGAATTTTTATTTCGATGCGTGTGGCTCTTGTGGTCCTCCATATAAAAGTGATCATTTATAAACATACAAGTAAAACGTAAGTAAGAAAATCCGACTTCTCCTAAAACATGGCCAAACCTACATTAACATCAGCGGTTTGATTGGAAACATTAGTTAAAGAGGTTCTGATTGTGATTTCCACTTTTATAATGACATCCATTCAATTCAATTCAAAAGTGTATTAGTGACATTAATTGGCTAAATTTATGTTTTTAGGCCAGAGAGGGTTAACATGACAGCAGAAACCCACCAAAAAAACATTATTCAGAAGGTCAGAAGTGTCCTGTCTAATGCGATTGCAGGGTCCGGGCTTCTGAAGTAGGACTGTATGAAATTACTCTGAGATTTAATCAAGGCGAGTCACCCTGGCACCCATTTCTATCCTTTTAATCTTTGTCTCAGGTTCACTGCTCAGCTGACAGCCTACACTTTGGCCTTTCCCATTAATTTCAGACGCATCTTTCATTCCAGGTGCCATGAGTGTTGCAGTCTCCCTGTGAAAGCGTTCAATAATAAAAGTGTAAAAAATATCATTGATTTTTCTCCTTCTCTCTTTGTTAGTTAGCTGTGGGCACCGATGAACTTCACCTTTAAAGCTTACATTTGCTAAATGTATTTGTGACTACAGTGCGGGTTTTTAAATTAATAGATTTCTTGGCTGCTTAGGGGCCATATCAACACACAAAATTATATAAATCCTCCATTATATACTATCAAATTTAAACCCTATGTTTTTAGATTTGGGAGATGCTATAAGGAGGCACTTATTATTTTCATTCAGACACCTTTTCAGTTTTGCGGTCTGAACTCTTTAGATGTCTGCTGTCGCAGAAAATAATGGCTTAGGGTTTACATTCTCGTCATGTTCCAGCTGTTATGTGATGAAGCCAAGTCTGGGGCTCCAAACCTAAAGGCAAAATCACATTTTCCTCATGCTTATCATATGTTCAACAATGCAGAAGCCCTGAGTATTTGATGTTCCTTGCTCAGACAACCAGCCTGGCCATTTCTACACGGAACAATGTAGACATACAAGTTTCTTTTTATGCCACTTGGATTTGAAGTCTATCAGACAGAGTTGACAGAGAATCCATGTCTGCCATGGATTGGTGTTTTAATTCGTGTTGAGAAATTGTAGCTGTTGAATTTTCAGTTTTTTAAGGACTTTAAGATGTTCTCTTTAAGGTTGGGCCTCAAAGCTTGTTCTTGATATTTTAGGAAGAGCGGATGAGAACCAGTTTCACCACAAAGTCAATTTATTTGTTGCTCTGGAGCAATCAGAAGTGTGATAACGTTTAGTTAATTGAAAGCACAAATTAAATTATCCCAGATTGATTTGAAATTAATTAAGGAATTGTTGGGATAGGGGCCACAAAAGGCTGGAAAACTAAGTAGTGCTAAAATGAAACAGCCAGAGGGCTTCTCAGAAGTAAAGATAATCAGAGGGTGAACAGAAAACAACAATAAAAGTTTCTACAAATTTTGGAACTATTTAAGAATAATAAAAAATTGTGAAGACTTAAAATCTGTCATTATGCACAATATCATCAAAAGATTTACAGAATCTGGAGAAATCTCTGTGCGCAAGGTTGGAAGTAATATTGGACGCCCATTATCATCAGGTCCTCAGATAGCACTGCATTAAAAGCAGGAATGATTCTGTTATTTAAATAGACTTGCAGTAAGAAGAAGGACCACTGGTTGCCACTAGCATCCATTTCAAAAGCCTGCATCTCTGATATGTATGGTATGTGGATGTGTTAATTCTCACCAAATCTGAAAAGGCACCATCAGTGCTAAAACACTTGCTCCCATCCAGATGAAAGCCATGCATATTCCAGTTTCAAACATGGTTTTGTCCCAACTTTCTTGAGATGTGTTACTGTTATCAAATTAAAAATGAAGTAATATTTTTCTTAAATTGTGGCATTTTCTTAGTTTAAACATTTTATATGTTTTCTATGTTCTGCTGTGAATAAAATTTGGCTTTCAATGCCTTTCATTTTATTAACATTTTACTCAGCATGCTAATGGTTTTGAGCCTCTGAAAATGGGGGACTGTGAATAAAAATGGCTGTAAAGCCTAAATAGTTATTGCAATACTTTTGTTACAGTGTTTGAATAAAACCTGAAAGTCTGCACTTTGCTAAACTTTGATTTAAGTGAACGTCTTTTCATCCATGTACAGAGGACGCTCTGAGCTGTGTGTGTTTCATTTGCCCTTTTCTGGTGTTGATGTAAAGCCATAACATTGCTATTAAAATACCCCCTATAATCCCATTACTTTACTCTTTTTGCTTTCATCCACCTTCTGTCCGTTTATAAAAACACAGAGATAGAGAGAAATTGGCTCTTCTATCAGTCCCGCACTAACCGCTCCTGTGTGAGCTATCTACAAAGCTGCTGCAAAGGAATATTAGAAAAGCAATCAGATGAAAAGTCATTATTTCAAAATTCAGTCTGCTTTTTAAACAGGTATATTTTAGCTTCTTCTTCTTGTTTGGTGGATTCACAGCATCTCTGCAGGGCTTTTAAATCTGAAGCTGATAATGCAATCAAAACCTATTTTTGGATACAGTTGTGCATTGAGAGTTAATTAGATTGATTTAGCTGCAAAGAAATTCCACATGAAGGCACAAAAACCTTCAAACAATACAAATACTTGACCCAGACAAGGCTTTAAATGCTATGTGAGTAATAATTTCCATAAATGAATTGTGCATTCACTTCATATGTGAGATCAAGCTTCCTGTCATTGTTTTGTAGTGTGGTGTAATTTCCCAGGCTTGTTTACACATTGCCTGGTTAAGCATGAATCATGCCTAACCAGGCAAATGTGCTGGTGGTGATAGATCACTGTATATATACTGAATGAGCACATGTGTTAGAAAAATGTCATTCGAATTAACTGGGTGTGATTTAATCATAGCTGAGTATTTATTAAAAAGTAAGATGAAAGAGCAGCTCAGCACCCTTAGAGATCAAAAGGAAAAATAACATCCTACACTTTACATTACAGGCGTCAGCGGTTACAAGCTGAACTTTGACCTCAGTGATCGATCTGCTTGTTTTTGTTTATGTCTGGGGTGCTCAATCCCAGTCCTCGAGAGCTACCGTCCTGCAGCTTTTAGATGCATCCTTGTTCCGACACACCTGAATCAAATGAATGGCTCGTTATCAGGTCTTTGCCAAACTTGATGGCATGCTGAAGAGGTAATCAAACCATTTGATTCAGCTGTGTTGGAGCAGGGATGCATCTAAAAGCTGCAGGGCGGTATCTCTCGAGGACTGGGATTGAGCACCCCTGCTCTATGTTATAGAGCCTGGTTTCAAAAAGAGTCCTTTCAAGGGCTGTAACCTGTTTTGACTGACCACCTAGTATCCCACATGATGATATAAGTTTACATAAAATGCACTTTTAGCATAAAATCAGCTCCACACTGGTGGAGGTTTGCTATTTAAACTATTGTATATCCCATTATTAGGATGTTAGTCCAACAGTGCTGGAAAAGAAAGATATTGTGGCATTAAAAATCTTATCCCTAAACTTTTCAGGTGACTATCTCCTCTAATTATGAAACAACAATGATTCAAAAATCCTCGAGTAAAAAGCATAATAAAAATCCTAAAATTTGACCCATATCTACTCTAATTTTTCATTGTTCGTTTAAAGATGCCAAAGTTATTCTACATTAATTAAATAAATACGGTAAGTGAATCAGCTGATTGAGGAGGTGGTCAGACATTGGCACTGATTGATTTTTCAAAGAGTGACCCTATGGCATTGCCTTTATTTATGATGTTAGGGCAGTTTTATAACATAAGTAATTCACCTGTACAGTGCCTAACAGATTTATTAGACTACCTGTCATAAAAAGAAGAAAACACTATTTTGTATGTCTGTTGTTTAAAAGTAAGGTTATACAGTTATTTATTATGCAATTTTCCTGAAAAAAATAGCAATATAGTTTCATATTTGTGACCAAAGGACCCTTTACGTATACAATATTGAAAGGTTGGTGACATTTTATTTACAGTGATTTCTCTCTCCTCTGGTCCCAGTGACATCCTGTTAAAAGGAGATGCCGATTACCTGATCAGCTCCAGCTGCCCAGCCAGCCTCCCTGGCTCTGCCCTCTGAACCCACTGCACCACCCCTCCTCTGCAAATCACACTCCACCACAACGTATACTCAAATTTGAGCTGGCACACTGGACTTGTCTGAAAAGTAAGAATTTAACCGAGCTTGAAACTATTTTTCCATTCAAGAATGCAAATAAAAAGTTATCATTTTTCATCTCAATCAAAAAAATAATAATACGTTTACTATTTCTGTAAAACAGTAAATTAGAAAGTTAATTGTAACATTCTCTGTGATATACAAATCAAAAGAGCAAATTAGAGTAAGAACAGATCCTGCTATCACTCCTCATATAATATAGAAAGTCTAACACTTGCCATCAGTTGGGGGTATATTTTTGTGATTTACAGCCAGTTACTGGAGCCATCTCATACACAGGGTGCAACGACTCAGTACTAGAGTTGCACTACCTGGGAAAAGTAGGCAAACCTTCAATATTTATTACTGACTCTCAGCCACAGATCAGGTTGGATTTGGCAGACAATGTCTCTTTTAATCAGCTGAGATGATCAAAACAGCCTCACAGAGCTCACTTGTTTGCTCAGTCGTTCACCTTTCCAAGCTTCTCCTGATTTTCACATGAATATTTAACCAGTGCCATGAATACTGAATGATGCTTAAAGGCAAGACACCTGTCTCGCATTTTAAAAGTCACAGGGAATCTGAAAATAACTTCATCCATCTTCTGTCTCGTCTGCAGCCCACGCTGTCTTCATGAAATCTCACAGCTGTGACCTTACATTGACAAATTTCGCTACTCAGAGTCCAAGTTTACACCAAAAGTAGTCAAAACGTTTCATCTGACTGCAAAATATTCAACAGCATTGCAAAAAAAGTAGAAAGATGATCACACATAAGCCTCAAGGTTGTTCTTTTTATTATATGCACTAAATTTCACGCAGAATCCTCCAACTCGGTTAATCCTTTCCAGTGAATTGGTAATCATATTATATGCAAGCTCAATTTGAGTTCATGGACAAAGCTAATGAAAAAGCAGCTGATCAGAAGAACCAGGCATGATCGGGTGTAGTTGTTAATCTTTTATGTCACACAGAGTCTTGTCTTTCCTGAATTTGTTTTTCTTTGTGTTGCTGAACTCCGCAAGAGGTGTATCACACTCAAGTCAGTGAGTTGTACAAGTAAAAATGAAGGACAACATAAGGATTAACTTCAATAGGTGAAATTTTACACACGAAAACAAATTCTGAGGGTCAGTCATACCTGTCAAATACTGAAAGTCAGTTTGACAGGTGCAGGAATCTTTACCTTCATTCATATATGTACATTTTTACTTAACGAAAAAAATCTCTCAGGGGTAAATTGTGATTTTTTTAATGCAGCATTTTAGTTCATTAATGTTGCAACACATTGTAACAACTACTTTAACACTGTACCTAATAAAGGAGTCCATCAAATAAACAAAGTTAACATTTCTTTGTGAATTGTGATGCAATGTAATTCTAAATCTCTAAAAGATTCCTAAATTTAGTATGTTCAGATACCGTGCTGTTAAATAGCTGAATAAGTTTGGCTCTGGAAACATTTATAGCCAGACATGGAACATGTTTATATGTTATAATACTCTGGGTAACTGATAAAACTGACATTTCTCCATGTGATAGCACACAACACAAGGCTTTGACCATTTTTTCGGTGAATTGAGGTGAACTAACCCTGCACTGCTTTCTAATATAATGCTTCATATTAAGGTCTGTAAAAAAAAAAAAGAAAAGTGAAATATTATCATATGATCACAAACAGATGAGACAACATCGACTCGTCTAAACAATATACACAGTTGTAAAATTTAAAACACAAAATATCACAGACACAGTAGCCAATCAGCTGTTTTAATTGGATAAGACAGAGTACAGACCTCTGCTTACTGTGTCTCTCTTTCATAATTTGGTACTTACTCTTGCTGTTTTGAATGCATCTCTACAAGACTCACAACAACTAGTATGGCTACATCAAATACTCTATAGGTACCTAAAAGATTTTAATAATCAAAAAGTTTTTTGCTACAAGGCAGGATTGGAGGGACCTCCAACCAATTTTCATCCAGTAGGAGGACCATACACTATCAGTGACAGCAATGCTAATGACAGGTGGCATCAACAGATTTTCACCAGGTTTTGGGTTATATTTTTTCACCTTTTTGAAATCTTCATTAGCTCTAAATGTTTGTGAAATGCAGAAATGTACTACCAGCCCAGGTATCCAAATTGAGCGATAGCATCTTACAAACATAATGACTACATTTTCTACATGAAACACTAAAAGTGAATTTTAAAGCCGTCTTTCCAACCAGCAGTAATTACCTGTTTGTTCTGCTTAACTGCTGATGCATGGGACCATTACTATCATCTGTAAAGAAGTAGAATGATGACACAGATATCAAACAACTCTCCTCCTCAAGTCTTTTAAAATCTTAAAGATACATTTTTATTTAATGTCAAGAAGTTTATATTTTGTCAGGATTGTCCAAGATTTGTGAGATTTCAGTGAGTTCTCTCATTGTAATTCTTCCATTGTAACCCAATGGCTCTTGATTTCTTTTTAAAATTGTAAAATAGGCATTGGTGGAAGGTACTCTCTAAATATATGTAGACCATTTAAGTACATTTGATTATTCTTTCTTCGCTTAACTGAATAGCTGAAGCCCTTGGAGTGGAAAAACTGTATTGTATTAGTTTTGAAATATTTTTTTCTTTTCGGGGCACTGTGACCTGTAGCAGCACACAATGAAATGAAAAAGTACAGCCATTTACTGGGATAATACTTTTGTGTGGGTTGCAGAGAGGGAGTGTTTTCAGCCCGCTGAGGTGTCTGCTACAAACACGCTGTTGCCACAAGAATTGAATGTACTCCCTTCTGGTGATATTACACACTCATATTAGCTGAAATTTGTACTTAAAAAAGGGCACATTTTATTTGTTAAACATGAACTAAATCGCTGGTCAAAAAGGAAATGGCTGTAAAACGTGAATATTTAAATTTACATGTAAAGGAGGGCAGATTTTTGTTCTTTTTACAGGATTTAGCATATTTGCATGAGAAATTGAGTCTGAAGCTTTAAGTGAGTGTTCCTGAGAGCTAAATAAAGAAATAACTAACTTAAGGCAAAGCCTTTGTCGCGTAAACAAAAGCTCTAATGAAAATAAGCCTCGCTGTTTTTAACAAAATCACGGTTTAGCATATCTTACTTACAAAAGCTCATTTTACGTTAAAGTTTTGAATTTTAAACAACACCAAATCAAGAGGAACTTTACAAAGGGACAATAAACTTCCACTTTCTTCTGTGTTTCTGAATAATTTATTTCGTATAATACGCGAGGAAAAAGGTTTTTTGGCAAGGAAAATTTTTTGCTAACATAACACCTTTAAAATTACACATTAAAATGGCAAAATTAATTAGCATATTAAGCAGTTTTTAAAGGGAAAACATGGATTTATGTGTACACAGATGTGAGCAAACGAACAAATGCAGATTTACAATATAATGCTTTATGCAAGTCTTACACAAACCGCACAACAGCAAACCAAGCAAGTGAAATTAAATACCCAAATATGCACAATACATTATCCAGTTAACAAAAAAACAGATTTACATGGCACATAGTTACTGTAAGTGCACTCTTTTAGATATTTATTATCCCTTTTTAATGTTTGGTTACCAAAACAATCAACCCAAGAGACATATGTGACTGAATTTGAGAAACACTGTCTAATATAATTACTTTTCCACTATGTACACATCTATTTACATTCACCATTTTAAGAGGTATACTGGAAAATTCACACAATTGCATTAAAAGTTACTGACGACAAAAGACAGACACTAAAAATTAATCTGTCTAGTAAGGAAACATAAACCACTGTGAATTTGCACAGTGACAAAAGGTATAACAGGTGAAAGACAAGACACGCTCCATGACTGATTTTTCTCCTTGTCATTGAAAGAGTTATTGGCTGCACCCCATTCCAGCTCATCTAGGGAGGCACATCCATACGTGCTGTAGTGGGGTTGACCACCATGGGGCTCTGAGCCTTTAGTTGTGCTGCCCCGAGACTTTGGAATGCACTTCCACCAGACTACAAACTCTCTCCACTTTTCAATTAAGACCCATCTATTTAAAATTGCATATCCTTCATCATGATTCTATCTTCGTTTATTTTACTTTGTTAAGCTTTTATACTTTAATACTTGTTTTTTATTTTTCCATTTACCTTATACTTTTATTTTGTTCTACTAATGTAAGGTGACCTATAATGTATTATTATTAGGTTATAAGGTTAGCCACCATCAGGGAGTCCAGCTCTGACAGTTTGTCAGGACGTGCCACCCTGATTGGACTACCTGTGAAACCTGAATGGACAGAATGCGTCATAATTGTCTTTGTGTTACACTGTGTTGATCAAGTGTTCCCTTAAATTTTTCTGAGCGGTGTAATAATACAAAATCACTAGTACTTTATATAACTCTTTGTATGTCCTTGATTGAACACAAACACACACTGTGATAATAACTCTGCCAAAACTCTATCTGGAGTCAGGTGTTTCAATCAAGGAGGCAATAAGTGCAGTGGAAAAAGCCTGACTTTTCTCAAAAGAGGTTGACTGGTGTGACCAATGCTTTGATCACAAACATCTTCACGAGACCACAAAGAGGAGAATCATTTTAGATACGCCTGAAGCAGAAAATCACTACAAAAGCATTTCAAACAACCTTGGTGTTCAGAAATGCACAATAAGTCAAACCGTATACAAACTAAAGAACCGCTGATAATCTCTGTGGGAGTGGGTGGATTGAACAGTTTATGCAATCTTAAAGGAGGTGAAAGAGAGAGAACAAAACACCTGTAACTTGTTAAGACCTTGTCCACTAAGAACACTGAACAAGAATGGGGTTAATAGAAGGACACTATGGAGGAAAAGGTTATTTTAAACAAAGACAATCTCCTTTAGACGAGTAAAACAAAATCTGACACCCGACAATCATTGGGGAAATTATTACTTTAGATGTGGATCATGTCTGGGTAGCAGAGTGCATGACACGAAGCTTAAAGAGACTGATTAATTCACCAGGACCATGACCCAAAGCACAAAAAGTAAATCAACAACAAATTCATGTTTTACAAAAGTCCTGACCTTAATCCAGCTGAACCGCCGTGGCATAATCAGACCATGGACATGCCACAACATCCCAGAAATACTAATGAATGCTTTTGTAGGGAATAATGGTGGAGAACTCACCTACCTATTCCAGCCTGCAAAAATTGCTTCTCGCAATAAAATAAAAACTCTCAATGTTTGTGTTTCTAGTTTAACTGTGTTGTTTTTTTGCAATTGTCCCTTGAAGGTGAGTAGACCAAGAATTAATGTAGATTTGCTGCATGTTTTCTTGTAAATGTACAATAACTTACAGGTTCTCTTGATATGAGTGTCATTGTAATTTTTGAAATGTTGCATAGAAGATTGTACAGCACACATTTTTAAAGTACATATTTAAAAACAGAATTGGGTGCACAACTTTGAATTTACCATCAATTGTAGCAAACCCACAGAAGGTCAACAGTATAAATACAGGCTTGAATATATACGTACACTTAAATCAATATTTCAATAAGTGGTGCTGAAGTTCCACAATGTCTTTTAATTTCACAAGGCCAAAGCCCATTAATCTTCTTGTTACTGATCATGATTGAATACAAACGGTAGTTTCTAGTTGGAAAGATCTCTTGGAGCCATTTCTACTGCAGATAATGCATATTCCAGGAAATCCATTCAAACAATTGTAAATAAGTGCAAGTTCTGTTACCAATTTGCCAAGGTCTAGAAGAAGGCCCAAAATGTCACCTTGAAAGCAAATTGGTTAGATGTTCAGGAACAATGCAGGAACCTCCAGTGATTAAGTCTGTCATGAATTGGAGTCACTGTTCACAGTGAAGTGAGATTTAAATCATCATGGACATTAGAGGGTGCTGATCGAGAAAGAAGTCGCTGCTACAAAATCGACACCTTCAAAATCAAATTTGCAACTGCGCATTTAAGTCGAGTTTGAAGGAGAAAGGTTTTAGAAAAGACAAAGACTGAGTTGGCAAAGGCAAGAATTACGTTTGATGCTGTGCAAACTATCAAGTGATGTTAATGGTGGTAGCATCATGCTCCGAGGTTGTTTTGCTGCCAGTGTTTAGTGTTTTAATGTATATATTTGAGCCTGTATGTGTACTTTTTATGTATACTTTCATATTGTGGATCACAGAAAATCCAAAAATTAAACCTTGTGCACCCAGTTTTTGTTTTTTAAAATAATTATAGATGTATGCGGTTCAATCATTTCACCCTTGAAAAAGAAGTGGTTCCATCTTTTTCCTATTCTTTAAAAGTATAATAATTATTTTAACATATCCGAGGGCGTTTGATGTTCAATATTTCCTTGACACATATTACCGCATTTGATTTTTTTATTTTTTTATTTCTTAAACTTAATGGCGATCTAAACCTTTAAATCACTGGTGGGTTGAGACGATTTCTTTCCTCCCATATAAAGCTGGATTTCCCGGTTGTTCCCTCTAGAATGAACAAGCCTTACTTTCAAACCTACGTGAGGTCAAAAGCACAAAGACAGCCTCGTTGTGACAGGGCCAGCCATCCTTGTCACTTTGCTTTGCTTTGCATACAGGCTCTAACATTCTCTGCTGACTTGTCAAGTTCAGACTCCTCCGACGGAGAAGTCTGAACCTGAAGAATTCAGAAAAAATATGAAGATTCAGAAGATTAAGCTTATTAATCGTCCGACATAGCATGACCGGGGGGGTTACTTCATGTGTGTCTTGCGCCTTAGACATATAAATATCATGACTATTTCTTTCTAGTCGGCTTGTACAAAAATATTTTAAGTTTTAAATCCTGTCATGCTTTAATTTAAACAAATGACACTTAGTGATTCATTACTAGTATTATAACCACAATGTGATCTGTATGGCACAAAAATTCCAAGTTTATTTACACTGTACACTTGACTGTGCAACGTTTTCTATAACTCTTCCCAAGTAAATGTAAACATTCAATGAATGAACTGCATTTGGACATTTTCTCTTTAGAGTTGCTGTACTGCCCAACCATTACTGTACTGCCAGTAAAGACTAGACCACAGAAGTCGGTCAATACACCAAACCCAGGCACTCGTCAGTGATCGACACAAAACTGCCACAGTGCTGAAATAATGAAAAATCATAGGCTGAGAATCACACATGCCAAGAGGGAAGGCTATGTTGATAAAAGAGAAGGCAAAGGGCAACCGGTCTCTCATGAGCATGATAGTGCAGAGAAGGGCATTTGTGCTCCAAACCCATCATTGTGAATCAGCATCACTTGGTCTGAAGCCTAATCTGTTTGGCATTTATGGAAATAAAGTTTCCTCCTCTGTAAGCTCGTCATTTTTTCTGTCTTCCTACACAGTGAGGGGGAAGCATAGTATTATGCTTATTATGGATACATTAAAGTATGATTTTAAAGCACATTTTCCATCACTATTTACATTTAGCACTCAAACACACCCTCACAGTTCAGTTCTGGTACAGTACCTTTGTTAGCCTGTGATGCTGCTGTTAAAAAAAATACATCACCTCACTTTCTTCCAAAGCTTTAGCACCAAACTTGATTATTTGGAGCTGCAGGAGTGCACAAAGCTGACAGTTACACCAGCCCACTCACTTAAGCACAGGGTATATTTAAAAAAAATTAGAGCAAATGATCTGTAATGATATGATTGAATTCAACTGTACAGGTGACCAGAGCAAAAGTGACTCTCTCTGCAAACGCTTTGTTTGCTGAGCAATGTGCAACTTATCTTCTCATTTAAATTTATTTTTTGGAACAGTTACAAACTGCTTCAAAGCTGATTATGGTCACACCATCTCCTTGTATCTCTTTTTCGAATCCTTGCATCACTTTCCATCTTCTGGACCACACACATGACCCAACAGTACTTATGTTAAGCTTATATATGCTGCGACATTCTGCCTAATGTTTGGCATGAGAGCATTTTGTACAGCCTTTTGTGTGTCTGTGTCTCTGTGACTCAGATGCTAGACAAGTCATCGTGACAGGATGATGAACCCCGGCGAGTTTTCGGGCTGCACCGTGTCAACATGGTGATCTGGGTGCTGAAGTTGTTGCTGCTGCCAATAGACGGGTGCTGGTATTTGGTGTCTGAGCCCATGTATCTCTGCAGGTGCCACCTCCTCCACTTCCTCTTGATCTCTCCTTGGACCTACAACGGATTAGAGCAATAAGTTGTTCAAGTAACACGGTGAAATTTTGTTGTATGAGTCAAGTATAAATAAAATCCTTATTTTTTTTGTCCACACGTTAATGTAGAAACAGAGTTTAAAAAACAAAACAAATCCTAAACCTGGAAGTAGATTTTCAAAAGCTCTGACCTTAAAAACAGTTTAAATGTGAACACAAGGGCAAAATGTTGCCACGCTTTCCAAAATACCCGTGTACGTGTGGACGGGTCCTACTGTTACTCCCTACATGCATCTGTCATTCTCCAAGAGTTTTACTTGTACCTATTTCATGCAACAAATTTAGACAGCTTAACAGATTTTGAATAACCGACTATAAAAACTGCAGAGTTGTTAAAAGTGGATGACCTGCATTTCAATTAAACAGATAAATGAATTGGTTGGCATGATTTTCAGCAGCTCAAGGACGGAGGGGAAAACATTTAAAGCACCCGGAGAAAATCCAAAGAATTACACGCTGTCAGTGCTGAGGTGGTGCGACATTAAAAGCAGTACCCGACACTGACATTAGTTTTCATTTAGACCATGTCAGAGGGAGGAAAGTGAACCAAACAATAAACAGAGCTTCTGCTGCAGGATTTAATATTTTTAAATGTCTTTTTTGTTGTTTTTTTGCAGATATGTTCTTATGTAGGGACAATATCTACAGCCAGTTGCAGCTTTTTGAAGTTTGTTGCTTTTATGTGAAGTGTATTACGGGTTAAGGGGTTGTGCCAGGTGTTTCTGTTATCCCGCACACTGTACACTTGCATTACTGGATTAGACTATATTAATTTTTTTCCCCATATATGTTATTACTCATATAACTGCGTGCACCTCCAAGGTCGCCCTTCACTCTTTGGGTATGTGTGTGCATATGCTTCCCTGTTTATGTGGCACTGCTCCAGCTCCCACTGGACTCTGGCTG
>VUQR01005929.1:15859-26005 GCA_015108515.1 Hemichromis elongatus
GAAATTCATTTTAAAAAAAAAAAAAAAAAAAAAAAAAGGCAGAACAGACGGTCCCTAAATACTTATTATATTAGCGTTATCAGAGTTGTAGATGAATGTATTCCAGAACTTATACATTCGGAAAAAAAAGCAGGAAGTTTATAACGATGATATTTAAAGCTGCCGCTATAATTTTCCTGTAACACTCTAAGCTGTGCTGTGATCCTTTCAAAATAAATTACAAATTCAAAATATTCTGTGTGTGTTTGTATGTGCTGATCATTCTGATGTTGTTCTTCTTTACCTTATCAGACAACTGTAACGCGTTGATGCGTGTTCTGTGTTCAAATATGCCTTCTTGGAAAAGTGGAAAACATGGTTCACACAGCTTCTGGATGCAGTTTGTCAAAGCTCTGGTGCTTTTCTCTATGTGTGTCAAAATATATGGATACTCTGATGTAGATGAGTTAATGTCTACATATCCACTGGTTGATGGGTAAAGTGTGTTTCACAGATACAAGATACATAAATGATCATAAATTAAAATACCCCTCTATGTTGTGTCACCCACTAACCTGTCTCTCCATTTGTCAGTCACAATGACCTTGCTCTCCAGCTGAGGATTCGTCACAACAACTGCCTAAGCCAAGTTGATCTTCGTAACTTCTCCAAAGTGGCCACCGACGTATCCCGTCTGAAAGCAGGCCATGTGCAGACACAGGTATTGCAATTTCACAAGTGTTCACAGTGCAAGTTGCAAAATAATCCATTTACATATGAGATTTATTGGTTAGTAAAATGTGTCTCATCTTTTGTGATATGTGGCGTCAGATGTTTGCAGTCTACATACTGTGTAGTGCTCAGCAGAAGGATGCTGTGAGACTTACTCTGGAACAAATAGATGTGGTGAGACGTATGTGCACCGAGTACCAGGAGTTTGAACTGGTCACGTCTGTCCAGGGTATTGTACACTTTCTTAATAATTAACTTTATTTCTACGGCACATTTGTAGACCAAACTTATAAGGTGCTTCGCAGTATTTACACAAAAAATTGCTTTAAAACTATTCAAGATGCATTAAAAACCCTTGGTTTTAAGCTTGAACTGTGGAACATGTGGAAGTAATTGATTTTCTGATCTATTAGATGTTAGGACTTCTGGAATGTAAAGTGCAGCTGCACCATGAAGTGATTTAAAAAGTAATCACTACAAATCTTAAATTGAAATCTGTAGTGAATAGGAAGCTAGTGTAAATCTGCAGGGCCTGAAATGGCATGTTCATCTCACCAAGTGTTGGTGCGTAGTCCTGCTGCTGTGTTGTATAGATTCTACAGTGCTCCAAACTTTTAGGCACGTAACCAGTGAGTTGCAGTAACCTACTCAGGAGGAAATGAGGGTGCAGACATAATGTATTCTGTTATATTATTCATAAGCATTGGTCTGACTTATGCAACAAATATTTCACAACACAAGACTAGTCTGAAATTTTGATATGTTTGTTGAAATTAAGTTGTTGATCAGAAATAATCCCTGAAACCTCCAGCAGATTATTTTAGGTCAGTGATTCATTGTTCAAGGTCAGGAGGGAGAGTAAAAGACCAATCATCAGGACCAATAAAAAAAGAAAAAGATATTAAATTTCATCCCATTCTTAATGGCAGTGAGTTAGGAATGAATGAAGTCTAGATTTTTGTGTTCTCTAGGATTAAATGACTCATTTTAACTGGCGGCCATTGGCATAACAATGATTAGATGCCTGTGTATAATTACAAATTACATAACCAAGTAATAACAGATGTAAACTAAACAAAATAGGCCCTAGGACTGAGGTGTGTGAGACACTCGATGAGCTAAAATTAACCACAGTGATTCTAAATACTGTCATTGGATTAGAACTATTTGGGTGCAGCTCCACCTAGTCCAAGCTCATTTCTGAGTCCGTTGAAGAGAAGGATGAGATAATACAAAGTGTAAAATTTCCAGGGTCTACACTCAATGTCACAAAGTGGTTTCTATAGTGTCTTGTTTTTTTAAGCCAGATTGGAATGTATCAGATAAGAACTTCCTACTAACCACTTTCTCAAGCAATTTTGAAACTAGAGGTAATTTGGAGATATGAAAGACATTTCCTATTCATTTTCTAAATGAATAATCTGATGAATGATATAAATTCAGTAAAATAATAGTATACAGAGTAATAACTCTAAATTCATTGTTTATAAAGTGTTTTGAGATGTAACTCATTTTTTTTGTAAAATTAGATACGATGGATACGTTAGCTTTCATAGCCATTTTTTTTAATCAACTGAAAAGTAGAACTGATTACTGAAGGCAATGATGTCCAGTTATGTGTTTGTGCACTTTTTGTGTTTACCTGTCGTTGCAGAGCTAAAAGATTCCAAGGACAAGGGTAAGATAGCCTGTTTAATAAGCATTGAAGGAGGCCACTCTATTGACAGCAGCCTTCCTGCCCTGCGGATGTTTTACCAGCTTGGAGTCCGCTCCATGAGTCTCACACATTCTTGTAATACACCCTGGTAATAGGAACAGACTTTTGAATGACTAACTTTATACAGTATATATTTTACAGTATATCTAGAACTTTGTATAAAAAAGTCAGATCTCGAGCTCTTCTTAAATGTTCGTTTAAGCATTAGATAGAAACTCTATTTTATCAAATATGTAGCAGTGGCTCTGTGATGGTCTATTGCTACACAGCAACTCTAAAGCAGGAACTACTAAGCTACATTTAATCTAAGAAATATTTGTTTATAGAATAGGAAAGATAGAAAGGTGAAACATATTTACATTTTCACTTCAACATCCTTTTCTTTTATGCAAATGAACCTATATATGTGTCCTCGCTCAGATATCTCACACTGAATATAGCTGTGTGCACAGAATAAAAAAAAAAAAGGTTCCTTTCAGATACCCAAAGTAATTTCAAGTATTTAGAAACAGGAGAAGAATAATTTGCAATACTTGTCACATTAAAATATATATATGTTTTCTATGCAGGGCTGAATCATCCTCAAATTTATACTCTGTATATAAGAGAGAGAATAACAGCCTGACGTCCTTCGGGAAGGTAAAGCTGAGTTTCAGTAAGATTAGCCACAGCTGTGTTTCATTATGTCACATTCCACAATTTAGTATGTCAGTGTACATGCCAGTTTTGGCTAACCCTTTTTCAGAAAGCATAAGAACATATCAGTCTGTACTGAAGAAATAAGAGAAATTCAGTTGATGACATAAAATTGTATTATAAAACTTATAAGTTTTTTTTTTCTTCATGTTACTTATTGTACCGCTTAGTAGCCATTAACAACAAACTTCAGTTTATTCATAAGTGCATTACTTTTTCTGGCTAAAAACATATAACCACAAAATTGCTATTGTTATGTTTGCATTAATAGAGATTCTATAGTTACTGTAACTTTAGACCTTTCTAAAGAAAGTGAACCTCATTACTATGAAAATCTGTGAATGCTGTGCATAATAAATCTTCTCCTGATAGGAGGCTGTGAAAAGAGAATCTCTATTAATCCAAACTGGACTTTAATAACTCCTTGTGTATTACTGGAATATGGTAATATATTATAGGCATCTTACTTAAACATAGGAAACATCTTTATTACGCTTTTCCCATTCAGTTGTCCCTCTAAACAGCAAAGTGCAGGGACACTCTTGATTGTTATCTGGATGAGTGTATTCTAATAGTTGACATGTAACAACATCCTCTCCTCTGAATAAATGACTTCCTTCCTGATGCTAACGAAATGTTCTCGATTGTGTTTTTGAGGCCGTGGTCGAGGAAATGAACAGACTGGGAATGATAGTGGACCTCTCCCACACCTCGTGGAGCACATCCTTGGCTGTTCTGAGTCATTCTAAGGCTCCGGTTATTTTTAGCCATTCATCTTCCTACTCCATATGTAACCACAGCCGCAATGTTCCGGACGACCTGCTGCTTGAACTGGTGAGAAATAAAATTTAGTAATTTCTCGCCTTTTTAACTGCTTGATTAAACAACTGTCCGATCAGTCACATTGATGATTGTCTCATTTTAATTGTGTCTCTTTATGTGTATATCTAAAGGAAAAAAACAGCCCTTTTTTTTTTAAACAGTTAGGCTGTTTGTGTATCAACAGCATAAAACATTTATGAACAGATTTCCACCATTAGAAATTATTCCATTTTCACCCACTAAGTCAGAGTTATTGATTTAAATCCTAAGGCTTTATTTGCACAATCAACTTAATGCATTTTTACTATCTTTATATCGCTCTGTGTTCTCCATGATTCCCCCAGCCATCTTTAATTCTTACCATTTCCCCTTTACTTTCATACAGGCACCAGAACCCGATCTCACAGGATTAAATTAAAGTACTATAGTGAGGACTTATTAATGACAATATCAAATTGTTTACCCTAACAATGATAGATGCTTGTACTGGTTAATGACAGGCTGATCAGGATCTGAGTGGCATCTTCATATACCAGACATAAGTGTTTTTGATTTACACTATATTCAATTGAAATGATTAAACAATAACGTTTTTTCTGTAGAGTGTACACATGCATAGATTATTTTAGTCTGCTGGGTGGCATTTAACCTTTTTCTCCATGCCCGGTAATGACACTGTATGTTTTTGTTCCAGAAAAAGAAGCGAGGGTTGATCATGGTGAATCTCCTCAGCATGTTTGTTTCCTGCAGAAATGTGGCTAACATCTCTCATGTGGCTGGTGAGCTGTCCATCTAAAATGGATGCGTTTTAAATCTGGAGTTTGTATTTCTTATATCTCAGTTGATATATTATTCCATTTATTTTTACAGACCATTTTGATTACATTAGGAAATTGATTGGAGCTGAATTCATAGGAATTGGAGGGGATTACGAAGGTGCTACGGGGTAAGAAATCAATTTGCAATAATCAGGTAACAGGAATTATTAGCTAAACGGGTAATTTATGTAGTGTGTTGCAAACAGAAAATCAATGCAATTTACCTTAAATCTTCTTTATATTCCATAGTCATGATGAACGAAAAGCTTTTGAGACAAAACAAAGCTAATACTAATAGGCAACACGCTTCTCTGAAGCACTCTTCAGACAGATTATTTCAAAGGCTGTTGTTGAGCCAAATCAATTGTGTGGTTTTTGTTTGCTTGTCATGATATCAGCAATTTAGCTGTCCAGTTGTCAACAGACTGAAGTGGCTTAAAAATCAATAACTTCATGCCTCTAACAGGCATCAATGGAGGGCTGCTATGCTGCGGTAGATTTTCTGCAGAATGGTGGATATGAGGTTATTGCTATGCATACTGAGAGGTGACAAACTGAACTTTTAACCGCTACGGCGAGAGGATGCAGTGACTATGTTGTGCTGCTGGGTGCAAATTGCTAACATGTTTGGGTTAACTTGTCCCCTTAAATGGAATCAATCAATATCAGGTTGTTTTGTGACAAAACATTATAGAAAGAAAGGTCATTATTGAAAATTTCAATGAATGTAAAAATGCCATGAATCATACCACACGGCCAAAACTCATCATTGCCTTTCAGAGCTTTTGTACCCGCCTATTACAGCAAACCTTAAATAAAGGAATATATAATAAAGATTCAAATTCTTCCTGACCCATTGACTCTCAGAGTCGATGTCAAGACTCTTCTTGCAGAATTTCGCTGCCCAAAATCATATTTGAACAGTGTTTTTTTCCCCCACACTTGTTTGTGCAGGCACCATCCAAAAAACAAAAAAAAAATTCAATGTTTACTTTTGTAATTACATGTGTGTCAAATGTATGAAACTAGATGCATTTAGCAACTCCGTAAGTTTCAGAATGAGGGATTTGTTCCTACTACGGTTCGCCTAAAAATAATAATTTTTCATTTTGGTTAAAAGCTTCCCTCAGGGATTAGAGGATGTCTCAAAATACCCCGCTCTAATCCAGGAACTGCTGAGAAGAAACTGGACTGAGAATGAGTTGGCTGGCGTCCTTCGAAATAACTTCCTGCGTGTGTTTGAAGAGGTTGAGAGGGTGAGCTGGAGAATACATTTATATAATGAGTATAATGAGACTAGGTGGCGAAAGATTCAAGAGTTAAAGTATTTTACCTGGATACTCTCTTTCCTTCCTTTGTTTGCACCAAGGTCCGTGATCAGTTGAGTTCACACCTACCAAGTGAGGTCCAGATTCCCTTTGAAGAGGCGCACAATCCATGCAGGCTAGTCCTTAGACATCCAGACAAAAGAAACCTGCTGACATCTCAGTCCTCTGGAGCAGAAGGTGGATTACCTGGTCCGTTAATCCTTGCCACAGTTCTGATGCTTTCCAGAATATTTTTATTTGAATGAATATTAACAGTCTCAGTTCAGCTGTGTCATTCTTTTGACGCTGTATAGAAAGGAGACCTTAATCATTCTGTACTTTGTCACAGTGCTGCACGTCAGGGAAAATTAGAAGGACGTTAATGACTTTATTGTTTTATTGTTTATAACCTCATTTTTGCTGTAATTAAAATGCAAACTCCTGTTCATAATTAAATCAATTAAAAATTCAGATCTCTGAAAGAGACCTCATGGTTTTATCTTTTTTTTTTTTTTAATTCAGTATTTATTTTGTTATTTAGTTTGCAGAACAGTTTTATCATGATGTCCATAGAAGATTATAAAATAAAATAGAGTGATAAAACTGATAAATAAAACTTGGAAGATTATACTTTGTATCTATTATTGACTATTAAGCAGCTTTGAAGTTGACTTTGTCTACTTAAGTTTATAATGTTTCAAGCACTTTAACAAAGTTGTACAGTATGTCAGTTTGAAAGCAAATATTTGTTCTATTTAGTCTTACAGCACAAGACAATATTATGGTTAACGTCACTCATGTAGCCTTGTTTCTCACAACCCAATGGCAATAAATTTGATAAATATCTGCTTTTGTGTGCTCACTTGAGGCGGTTGTGTTGATCTTTGTGTAATCATAGGCTATAACCCCCCCCCAAAAAAGAACAAGAAAAACCACATATTTAGTTTGCTGCAATAAACAAAGGTTTAAATTGAATAAATAAACTTGAACCAGGAATGCTGTTCTGACATTGAGTGTGAAGTGTTTAATAATTGCACACTTGTCATACTTTCCATAAGACACACCCCTTGCCTTTAAAAAAATCTAGTTGGTCAACATAAAAATACAGTCGCTCCAGGCACTACACCCTGGTCTAAAATACTGATTACTGATTATCTTCAGTTTCTCAGGACAAACAGACGCAAAACAAAGTCTAAAAACAAATTTACTAGATTAGATTAACTTAAAGCTGTAATCCTTGTAGTGTTTCAGTCCTAGTTGAATTAGTGATGTCAGTGGGAATATAAACTATTAGGAGCTACGGAACAATGTGTGTAAATGCCATCCATTCGCTTCCGCTTATCCTTTTTGGGGGTGCTGGAGCCTATCCCAGCTGTCATAGGGCGAGAGGCGGGGTACACCCTGGACAGGTCACCAGTCTGTCGCAGGGCTAACACATAGAGACAGAGACAACCATTCGCTCTCATATTCACACCTATGGGCAATTTGGAATGATCAATTAACCTATCCCCACAAAGTGCATGTCTTTGGACTGTGGGAGGAGAGAACCCACGCAAACACGGGGAGAACATGCAAACTCCACACAGGAAGACCCCGACCTGATGGTGGAATTGAACTCAAGACCTTCTTGCTGTGTGGCAACAGTGCTAACCACCGTGCTAATTACAATCCAGTGCATAAAAAGCAGACTTTCACACTAATAGCTACAGATTTCATACAGATAGCCATTGCTTTACAGAGTGGCAATTACAGAAAGGTTAACTGTAAAAAGTGTGAGTAGATTTTTATTTTAAATTAAAATCATAAGGACTCCAACTTTAAATTAAAGCATCTTTTTTTATAAACATATAACATATTATCAGTATACATGCAACACTTTAAAGGTCATGTTCATGAGCATTTTTACTCATATCTTAAAAAAATACAAATTCTTACTCTTTTTAAAATCTTGCTTTATGATGCCCATCATCCAGATTTACAATCTAGATTGTATGCCACCTGTACAATACACAAATTATCAGTCGCTTTCTTCACTGCCCACAGTAACATTTTCTTTATTCTCATTGGGGAAATGTTTAGAAAATAAATAAATAAATATTTGTGTCTCCCTAAAATAATCAGAGAACTGTTTCAGGATAATAATCTGGCATCCTATTAATACTGTTCTATTAAAATCTGTAATACTCAGTATATATATATATATCAAATTGCCAAACATAGCTTTAATATCACGTAAAAGAGGTACAGCATCAGTACCTTAAAAAACATAAAAACAAGTTCCCAAAAGTTTGTATCTGACAAGTTTTGGAAAGAATAAAAGAATGAACAAACAGGATGATATGTATTCAAACGTGTCCCAATATTCTACAAGAATAGAATGAACCTGTTTTTATAATCAAGTCCATAAAAAATTATCAAATTTATGCATCTATGCATAATTGTCTGCAAGCAAATTGGGTGCCACCTTTTGAGCAGAGGTGGAATTTATTCTGATGAGGTCAATGCCCTCGTACAGCAGCTCTTATTTAGTCATGAGTAGATAGTAATAACTTCCCGCCCTCCACCTCTCACCAGAAGCACCCTTTCCAAGCCTTCAGTCAGCACCTCCAGAAACTCCATGTCTGAGGCGCTGTTAAAGAAACTAGTCCAATTAAACAAAAACCTACACATTTTATATGCGGAGTATAACCAAAAAGAAACTGCATTTTTAATTTCAGGGGCAAAGGATACAGTTCTCATCTCCGTCTGTGTTTCGAGGTGGTCCTGGCATGTTGAGCAGCACTAATCGAGCGTCATGGGACCGGTTTACTATTACCTCGTTCAGCTTCACAGCTGTGTGCATTCTCCGCACATTAGACTGATCCCTGGAATGCATCAATGCAGACAGTTTGATTTGTGCCTCTAAAATGTTTTCACTCAGACATACAGAGAACGTAATAGATAAAGTTGAAATGTTAGTGCTTTTACTGGTTAAAACTAAAATGTTTTAATCACTATAGAAGAAGCTGAAGGTAGCTTAATCTGCCTTAATCAGACTCACGGTTTGAGGCTTATGAGTTCTCTAAAGTTCTCGGGTGCATTGTTTTTGTTCCTCCTCTCAGCCTCACACTTCTCTCGAGTCCATGTCATCTGAACCTTCTCTGGAGGAGCTTCCACAATCTCCTCTTCCTCATCCGAGTACAGGCTGCCCATACGCACCAAGGAGTGTCTGTCCTTAACCAGCTGGGCCTGGGGATTCCATAGGAGTCTTATGACATTATATTTTGTTACTCTGTTAAGAGGTTGACTGGCTAAACTTCCAAAATGCATACACTGTACTTCGCAAATATACATTTCTGGAGTTTAACAAGATTCAAAACAACCCTACCTCTCTCTGTCTTTCTGCACTGGAAAGCCTCATTTGCCTCAGCATTTGGGACCTCTGCTCCATCATTAATGTTCGTTCGTAGGTGTATGCTGAAATGTCACTATCATGCTGAAATGAGATTTGCGGGAAAAAAGGTAATGTTAGTGGATATAGTAGGGAGTTTGGAAGTACAAACAAATTCATTCATGATGTTCTGTTATCAGAAATATTAAGTTAAGTTTCTTCCAGCGTTTCACTGTCCTTCACGTAAAGGTTTGTGGAGTCTTATAGTAAGCAACACACTTGGTGTTTTCAATTTAACCTGACATCATACACAACTAGTTTGAGGGTTTTTTTTTTTATCCAAGACATAATCATTAATTTTCTTTTCTTTTTTTCAAAATTAGTTGTATAAGTTGGACTCACCATCTCCACCACTTCCACCTCAGCCTCTATTCTCAGCTGATAAAGAAAAGTGGCCAAATCTTTCTTCATCTGGATGCTGTTGTCATCCATCTGGGCTACAGTAAAGATGCGCATCTTGCACTTCCTCCAGACCTAAATCACAAATAAAGTCTTGAGAAATCACAAAGAGAATATGTACTGTGTAATAAATAAACAATTTAAAAAAAGAAACCTATGTTTTAAAGGCAATCGCTAGAAAAGCATACAAAGTAAAACTTAACAAAAACGGGTTAAAGAAAGGGAGTTATTTAAATTGATTGTTTA
>VUQR01005929.1:26025-59436 GCA_015108515.1 Hemichromis elongatus
TTTTAATCATGTTGTTTATGCAAGGTAAAAAATTTAAGCCCAGAATTACCATGAATTAAAAAAAAAAAAGAAACAAACTCACATATATGTAGTGCTTTAATCTCACCTTATGCTGTTTAAGCAAGAAAGGCAGCAGCATTAACATCCCCCCATCATGGACAATCCACCACACATCAATGTTGCCATCTGTGAAACGTTCATGGTTGCTTGGGTAGAAGGACACATTTTTGGGCACCATCAGGGCCAGCTGAGCAGCTGTCGTGCAGCGAACCGTGCCTGGGTTTGGATGAAAATGTGCAGGCTAAGATATTTACACAAATCACATAATGTAAAGTATACTGGATACAGATAATGCAGACAAATGAATGGCTAACTAAAGATATCAATCCAACTGAAACCCATGGTTAAGCATCCAAAATGTTTATTTACAAGTTAGACTGGATTTATTATAGAGGTGTCTCTGTTGTCTAAAAGATCATTTGGGCGAGCAGCCATCACTGGGAACCAACTGAATGTGTGTTCGTGATGTTTCATTTTCTTCAGATTCTTACTGATAAAAGTCTTCCAGGCTCGAGGGTCCTCACTCTGTCTCCAGCCGTATGGCCATCCCATTACCACAGTGTTGTGCTTCATACCACCCAGACCACATGACTGGATCAAATGGACTATGCCCTCCCGTACCTTAGATGCAACCACAACCTGGCAGAAACCTTTGACCCGCTCAATTTCCATCATATTCTTGATAGCCTGGGGAAAAAAAAGACTGAATACAAAAAAACTACACATAGTAGACCTACATAATAATCACTGAAGAAAATACATAATTAGTTATAGAAATGAAATCACAGAGAATGATAATGAAGCAATCCATTAGATAAATTAAATGCATGTGTTTGCCTCCCTGCACAGTATCCATTCTCATGAAAAATATCAAGATGAAGATGAGTTGTTTCAGTATTTTCTTGTGACACAACCAACAGAAAACTTGGTTCCGTTATTAAATTCTCTGGAGGAGCCATACCAGTCACATCACATTAGGAAAAATCTTACAGCACTGCCCCTTATTTTGTCTGAAATGGCTCATTGGTTGTTAGACCGCTAACAACAAGCAGTTTGCTGCCATACCCTTTGAATAACATCACAAAGGCATTAAAAAATAATAATAAAGCAATCACCGCAGAAGAAATGTGACATAAATTTCACAATTCACGCTGAAGCATTTCTTTGCTTCATTGGGTTTTTCAAATTACAAAGGGTGTTCATTTGTAACAATCAGCAGCATTCTCAGCAGCACAGCATAATAGAAAACAATGGAGTGCTCCATGCATCCCTCCCAAGAATCTACCTGCTCAGCTGCCTGCATTTCTCCATAGCTGTCCAGGAAGTTACCATGGATAACAGAGCCCACAATGGTCAAGCCTTTTCCTGCTTTCAGCTGCGAGGCAAAGGTGAGAAGTCGGGGATATTTTACATGGAGGTCCTCATCTAGTTTCAACAGCACCAACAGTTGAGGTCTGCAATGAAGAAAGTCACAGATTATATGAGACAAAATGCATCCTCTCCATTTGCAATGTACAAGGTAGTAAATAGCAAATGGAGAAATTTGAATTCAGTGCTGCTAATCTAATCAAAATAAGGACATTACGAATAACACGCGACTATGAACTATGACTCACCATCAACAAGAAATGAGGAAAGAGTGGCCTGTGACTTTGTACTTATTAATTATACACTGTAGGCATTGCTGTTTAACTACCACCAGTGTTCCAGTTGTTTAGACCCATATCATGTTTCTTTCAGTATGAATTAGCTCCTATTGAAATACTGAAGTCTTAGATCTGTTTTCCATATGTGACCAGAATTATTATAAATATTACGTGAATACCAAAAGTTAGCCCAGTTACCTAGATATTTTCAACTTTGCTTATTAGGCTACCATCTTTACATTTCTCTAACTATTGCTTCAATTTCATTGTTTGACTATTTTTTTCTTTCAGTTTGACAGGAAGTGCAGACTTAGTGTGGGGTAATATCAGTGTGGCAAGCTAACTTACTGGAAATGCCAAGCAGTCACGCTATCAACTAAAACAAAGGAAAAAAAAAACAAACCTCTGACCAAAACTTCCATAACATTGGTTATGCATATACTTTAAACATAACAGTTACTCATTATGTGTTCAATACGCAAAACATCTGGCAGTAAATTTCATCTCATACTTTTTATGTTGTTGCGGTATATGTCGTGCCATTACGAGGAACCAGTACCAATGTCAGCTATTTGTTTGTGGTCAGTGGATTGCAGGATGTTTGACGCTACTTTGTTTATTGCGCATACATTCTCATAAAAAAAAAAAACACATGTGGAAACTTTTACGTCCCAGCATGCAGTATGTTCCTCAAAAAAGGGATCCAAATATCAGTATCTAAAGAGAAACAGAATACTGATGTTGTGGTGCAGCTATACCTCCAGTTCTTTGTGTGCGGTGGTCCAGCCTCTAGTCTTAGTAGGGCATAGCGTGCAGCACTAAGAGAGAGTCCTCTTATGCCATCTCCCCACTCCTTCTCTGCTCTGTTTTTGTTTATAAAAGGGAAAAAAATTATAGTAATGCAAGACAGATGAAATGTTTAGTTGTCCAACTAGATTTACTACTTATATGCAAAGGTCACAGAGAAAAACAACCACCACAAGAACAACAAACCACATGAGAATTTACAGTTGTAGGATAGCAACATCAAAGCAGTGCAAACTGCATTCCAGACGTACCCCTGGTACTCAATGTACTTATAGATCATCCCAGCAATGACCATGGCCACAATGGCATAGTACCAGGAGGAGATGAACATCAGAGCCAGACACATACTCATGCCCAGGAATGACAGAGCCCTGTTAGTAGGATACATAAAAGCTGGAATTATGCTTTCGCATGATAACATAGGTGCCACTGGTTTCCTGTGTTACCAATAAACCTATAAAGGGCATAAAACTGGTAAAATGCACCATAAAACATAAATATACAACACCTTTACTTACCAGTGGTAATATTTGAACCTTGGCCTCCAGTTGGGTGTGCGTAAAAGAGTTTGCACTGCACAGGCTAAGTTCACAAAGAGATAGCACATCAAGAAGAACCTGTTAAAAGGGACACAAAATTAAAAAAAATTTAAAGTAGATAATATAGTAGTGCATCACAGTCAGGAAATTTGATGTCTGAGATAAGTAATGTGATAAAAGATTTTAAGGAAAAGATAAAACATATATTTGATGGTTCTGATGAAAGAGAAAGGCCTGTTTGGGAATATACGCTCAATATTTCACAACAGCAATAATATTATCTATGTGAGCTTACATGGAAAGGATAGGAGCCACCATGTCCAGAGAGGCAATAAGAATCCCCAGCTCAGCAATAAGCCCAGTCAGCAGCAGTGCCCATGTAGGCTCCCCATTTGTCTTACCATGACCAAACACCTTAAAAAAAAAAAAAAAATCATATAATTTGCATAAAGCAATGCAAATGTGTTCTTGCTTCACACTGTTTTGTATTCAAACAATCCTGTAAGTAGAATATTACATGTTGCAAATAAGTATTGGGAAATTAAGCCACTTATTCAAATATTTAAAGGGGAAAAGAAAAGAAAAACTGAAAATTGGATTAACCTATTTTCTGATTATGCCGTATGTGTACAGAAGCTATTTCAGTTTTGCAGAGTTACTTTAATATTTTTCCCTATAGAAATCGCTGAAGAACCACATCAGAGTTGTGCTGCCCTACCCTCAGGAAAGGAATGATGTTGTCCTTTGCAATGGCTTGTAGAAGTCGTGGAGCTCCTGTGAGAGACTGCAGGCCCGCCCCAACAGTAGAGAAGAAGGAACCAATAACAATGACCCATGGAGATGGCCAGGCTAGAGTTCCCACCACCAAATTTTTTTTAACTGCATCCCCAAACCTGCAAGTACAAGCTGATTGAATAGATGTCTAACTATTACATGTACACAGCTATTTATTTATTTTCAATTGTTAGACCTTACCATTTACAGAACGTGTTGTAAGAGTGATAATAACTGCAAAACTAAACTTACTTGTCCCTAAGGACTACTCCTTCAATGCATGAGCCAAACAGGACCACAGAACTAAAATCTGATTACCATAAGTTAAGGATCTCAAAAAACAAGGTAAAACAATGTGTATTGCATACCTGCTTTTCAGTCATCTTTTACTTTTGTAAAAATGAAGATTGTGGGTGTGTATTCACCAGAAATGAGGATACAAACAAGTGAAGTGGTGGTAATAGCTAAGATAGTTCCCACAGGGATAGACTTCTGAGCATCTTTGAGATCACCAGATCTGTTGGAGCCTGCCATGATACCTGCAATAAGAATGGACCACAGATAAAAAACAACACAAATTTAAAAACTGTTAAACAATGCCCCCTAGTGTCTGTAGGGAGGATTGTACCATCTCCACACAATTTGACTGCATGTGTTTTTACTATAGAAATGAGGACAGGAAAGGTAGCAAAAAATTACTAAATTTATATGTCATGGCTTTAAACTACATGAAAAATATCCAGGTCTAAAGAACTTTCATATAATCAAAAGCTGTTGTCACAACCACGTCATGTTAGTGCCCATCTTTGATGAATGTAACATTTAAAAATGGGGTTTTGTCTTTCAACTAGGGTGAAGTTAGTGTCATAAAAGCTTTATATTTTATTCTTAAATTAGATTGTGAGCTTTACCATACCATCCTACCTGTGGCAGAAGGAAAGAAGATCCCCACTAAAAGTGTGAATGACGTAGCAATATCCGCTGACACATACATGCCAAAGTTCTCCAGAGCACCATGGGTGTTCACAGGCTGTAGCCCTGCTTTCTCCAAGAGCTCTCCTTTCTCTAGGTAGTTTCCCCACATGTTGTCTATAGCATGAAAAAAAAAAAAAAAGATAGATTTGATGTTTAGACATAACTTCAAATTGGATTTTCATGAACTTCTTTATGACTTAGACTACAAAAGGTTACATTAAAAAAAAAAAAACACTGGGGCAGCTTATTTTCTACAAACTTGTATAGTTCATGCCATCTCAAAGGGCAGCCTACACTTAAAATGCAGCATACCAAATACTAATCAAATTTTACCTCTAATAATTCCGCTGCCAAGTCCAGGGATGCCCTGTATCTCTGTCACGTTGTTCTTGATAAAATAGTCATCACAATGAGCAGTGCTCATGTTCCCTGGTAGGCAAAACATATCCGACAGCTGACTGGGCACTGTGATGTTGCCCTTTGTTATAGTTTTAGCACAGATGTCGAAGCGATCTCTGACCAAAGTCCTGTTGCCCAACATGCAGATCCTACAATAAAGATGAAAATATCAATGTTAATGTTAATACAGATGATTCATTGTTAATACATCAGCATAACATAAAACATCGGCTGCATTAGTATAACCATCACACTAATTTTGTCACTATTTTTCTCAAAGTAACTTCACTAAGCCCTTTTAGGCATTTAACTAGTTTTTCTATTTTGAAAAAAAAAATCATATTTCTCAACATGTTTTACATCCTGTTAAGACATCTTTATTTCACTATGACTTACGGGAATTCGGGTGGATGAGTCACAGACTTGATTGCCCCAGCATAAATAGCGACAATTGAGATAATCACACAGGCCAGGAAAAGAGAGGCCAACTTGTTGACATATTTGACTCCTACAAATACTACCACAGCCATCAGGCTGAGACATAGAGAGCCATAAACTCTCATGTTGTTCAGCATGGCACTGTCACTCCTATGAGGCTCTGTGTCATGAAAGATGGCTGCCTGGGGAACCAGATATTTCTAGAGAGGAAAACAAATAAAAATAAAAATCATAGCAGGATATAAACCCTATACAGTATAAAAGCCATGCTATGTAATTAATAAAGCATATCTAGAACTATATTTGAGTCTATAAAAATGAGCTTGAGTGTAACAAGAGAATGAACTGACCAAGAAGATTTCAATGGCCCCCAGTATATACATGGCAGAAGCAAAGGTAGTGCCCAGGTAGAAGCACAGCCCCACAGCTCCTCCAAATTCAGGGCCAAGTGAGCGTGAGATCATGAAGTAAGCTCCCCCGGCTATATGCAAAAGACAACAACACAAAAATTCAATGAAAATTTCTCATTTTTTTGTCTTTTTTTGGGGAACTACACACATGTCATTAAATTTCTTCCTGCCACAAATGAAAGACTTTAGAGGAGCCAGCTTATTATATACCAAATGCCAATGTCCAATTTTAATTAATTGGCAAAATGATTTACACTTAAATAGAACCGATTAAATATAATATCGAATAAAAGAAAAGAAAACCTTTACAGTGAACTGAAGAGAATGAATAAGCCCTAAGTGTTACCTGGAACAACCCCATTAGTAGCAATGGCACTCATAGATATGGCTGTCAGCATAGTCTATAAAACAAAAAAGAAAAGAAAAGAAGCATATGCAGGCAACACAGCAACTTCTGTTGTTAACATCTGCAGATCAAACTGAGAGCTACAGAAAAACCTTGGTATTCATCTAATCCTACAAAGATCAGCATATGTAACTTAGAACATGCACAGTGTTTGTTGAAACAAGACAGTGGGGGCACGGGGAGTAGAAAAAACACAGCTCAGTTTTGAATAATTGCTACAGTTTACCTAATCCAACATGTGAATTTGATCGACTGGTTTAGCAACAAAACATTGCCATTCCCCACATCTGTGGGAGAACTAAGCAGATTTTATTTGGTGTGTATATGTGGGTATAGTGTGCCTGTGCATACTAACACATGAACAGCACATGAGGACAATCAAGAGGGACTGCACGATGCCAGCCATCCCGACAATCCATGTCAGTCGGAGAAAGAGAATAACGCCAAAGATGTTCTGGAGACACGGTAAGTAGACTCCCATCAGAGTGCCCATGTTGGGAGACTGAGAGAAGGGGGTGGGGGTGAGAGAGAGAGAAGAGTATTGAGCATGACATTTCAGGAAACAAGTGTATTGATCATTAGTATTGATTGATGTACTTTTTAAAGGTCATTCAATCATGTTATCAGCTCGTTGCATGTATCCAGGTCTTACACAGCCACAGTCTAAATGCAGAGTGTAGAAAGGCGTTAGCAATCAATCAGCAGGCCTTAATAACACGGACAGGGAGGCAGGGAGAGAGCCACCAGTGGAGTATAATGTTTCCAAACCTCATAAGACAGAGTGTACAGATTTTTAAAACAGTGAAGCACAGTGTTCCCTTGCTCCGCCTAGACTACTGACCTTGGGGGTCTTCCTACGTGACGCCTCAGCACTCTCCTCCTCTTCATGCTCTTTGGCGCCCTGGGTGATGTTGGTGTAGTTGACCAAGCGGCTGAGCAGAGAGGAAACCTTCGGCCGGATGTCCAGCTCTTCCTGAGAGAAGACAGGACACGAAGTTAATCTCATCAGATTGATTTTAATTTATAATCTGACAGAAATGCTGCAAAGTGAAAATAATAAACCTCAAACAATGCCAGGTTCCTGTCGTAGAAGTCATTCTTCTTGCCGGCAGCATCCGAACTGTTAAGGAATGGACTGTCTTCTTTATGATTTCCATGTCCTGTTAGAAGAGTAAATAAAAGTATAATCAAAACAAAGTGGGGGGAAACCAGCAGTTTAGTTTAGGCCTACTTAATTTGTTTCTTGACAGTAAATATGGCAAACATTATTCTCATTTACATAAGTAAAACTAATGACTGATTCACTAATACGAGGTATGATTGCCGAGCTGTTTGTAAAGGCTGAAAAATTATTGTAGCATCATTATAGCATCTTGTGATGGTAAAGTCGAGAGCTTTGTTAGCAAAAAATAAATGAAAGCTATATATAAAATGGACAAAAGACAATGGCTCAGTGAGTCTCAAGTAGCATGAAAAGTCATTGATGGACTTACACCAAAACAGACATCAATGCTTCAAAGAAAAAAAACACCTGATGAATGTTTTTATTAAAATTCATCTAAACTATATAAAATATGTGACAGTGATAAAACATTATCAACACTATTGCTTTTACAGGAGGAAAAAATGAATGAAAACAAAAAAACCAAAAACAAATAGTAATTCAATTTTTTATTCCATTGAAATTTTTCTTCGCATTTAACTGTCGCTGCTAATTTTAATTGAAACATCTTAACAACCTTCATGTGGCAGTAATCTTTAGAAAGACAATTCATGCAGCAAAATTGCAACGAAAGGCCAAAAGCAGCACAAAACGACAAAGTCCAGGTGATAAATAGGATTATAATTAGATTTCACTCTCATTAATTTTTGCGTTTGAGGAAAAGAATCAAACAGAGACACGCACAGCGCCCGGGGCAATTACTGCACGCAAAGCAGCTCTGCCAACTTATCACACACACATTCACACTCATAGGCATAAACACATCTCATTACCTAGAAATTACCTAACCTTGGATTATTGGAGCATGTAAACTTTAACAGCGGCATCTTAAAACCCAAATGAATCCTGCAACAAAAACCCAGCCAACGTACCAAGTGGACATGAAATAGAAAAGTATTCTCAACTGGGCAGAAAATACCTGCAAGTGAGTTGGCTGAACTTCCATGCTGGTCTTCACTCACCTGTGTTCTGTGTCCCACTGCTGCTAACAGCACTATCAGCGAGCATACTTATGCACTCTTTGTGCAGTGTGCAGCAGCGTATACTATGTTCTGCTATCCAGGACACTCGGTCACCCAGGGTGAATACTCATTCAGGGGCCTAATCTAACACATGGTGTACAGTGAGGAGGGGTAAGAGGTGGGGAGTGGAGAAAACAGGGATAATTTACTGACTCAGACAGCACAACACACACATATGTAAGACACAAGCCTTTTACACAGGAATATAAAGGCTGGGTTGGATTGAAGGTATCACACTGAAGAGCAGTCTTATATTTCTGCATTTCTAAATTGAGCTTATGACCATTTTGTATATATTTTCCAAGTCAGTGCTCCAGGACTACAGCAAAAAGCAACAGCATATAAAAGATAAGCATACATGCAAAAACTTGTTATTGTAAACCATCCATTGCAAATTCTCAGTAACAAGATATAACTTGAAACTTGATTCTCTTTACAAAAGAAAATTTGATCTGTGAAAGTTTAAGGCCAGATTCAGGTCAAACCCGTATCTACACAGTTGGAACGCAGTGATGACTGGAGGGGGCAACAAGAGGAAAAAAAAAAAACTACCTCAATACTGCCCTCTAGTGTTGTCTTGATGTTTGGTTTACCATGAGATGTTCAGTGCTTCCTGGCAAGAACTGTGACTCGGTCATGCTGAATGCTCTACATTATAACCAAGGAAACTTCAAATAGTTAAGCTTGCAACTCTTTCCTTTTTCAGCAGGCAACATAAATCTGACTTTAACAATGAGCCAAGGAGACTGTAGGGGTTTCTTGTTAATAACCTCACATTAAATGTCTAATCTAAAAGATTAAAGATTAACTGGTCTGTTATGAAGGCAAACTGTAGTCCTGCTGTGAGCACAGAACAGCAGAGGCTTTACTGCATGTGCTAACTTGTCATCTGTGATCCCTGCAAAACAGCACAGAGCTACAGCTAGAAGATCAAAATTGCAGGAATAACACAGTTTATAGAAAAGTGTATCTAAGAAAAGACCTGCGAAAAGTTTATCATCTGTCTATCTACGAAAACATGTGTAGATAGATAAAAAAAAAAGCAAAAACAACAACAAAAAAATCTATTTACCAGCACTGATAGCAAAGCTAATTCAGTTTTGACATTCTGAGTATGTATGTATGCCAACACGACAACAAAATACGGTCCAGGAAACATCTACTATAGCAAAGCCATCACAGGGCAGTCAGTACAATAGTGTTACAACCACTTCAAAAATTTCAGACATCTGTCTTTCAGACAATGAAGGCCGAGTTCTAAGACAGATGTAGTCCGTCTCATTGGTACAGCATGATGTAAGTAGACTACTCAGTATAGGCTTCACAGCTGGTATGGTCCCATTGCAAAATAGTTTTAAACAGTCTTAAATTCTTTAACTCACTATTTCAGTGATGACAGGTCACGGTGACTGAAAGTGATGGTGGCTCTAATGTTTGAAAAAGTCAGCATGAGGTATGTCACTTTATCGCTTTGTTTACGGCATGTTAAGAACATCCAATTAGGACCATTTGACTAATGTATAATTGTATTAATTTGAAAACCATACTATGTTATATGTCTGACAATGGTAATATCTACGTATAGATTTCCAAAACTACAAAACCAAAGTTCAAGTTTATTAGTTTATGATGTTATACAATCATGAAAACTCCCAGAAATTAACTCTCACAAACATCAAGATATCTCGCAGAATATTAAAATGCAACAGTGATATTATCATTATTACTACCATTACTATTATGATATAGTGATAGTGATATACAAAATGAACACATTCCATTAAATATTGTTATAAAAAAGAAATAATACTAAATATGAGTACTGCATCATTAATATTCCTCAGTGTTACTTAGTTTTACATTGACAAGTTAAATAGAGGGTGAAGGGTTAGCAGGGTTGAGAGAGAGAGAGAGAGAGAGTCTAGCAACGTTTATGTACTTTCTAAAGCTGATTAGACACGGAAAACAATATCGCGGTCTATTAGCTTCTTAGGATTTGAAAAAGCCTCTTTGCTTAACTTCCTCTTTAATAAATACTTAAGACTTAACACTGGGCAAGAGACTGAAGTCATAGCTTAGTCCATAAAGTTGGCAATGATATTGTACTAATGATAACTTAACACACCATCTGCAAACAGCTCACTCGCTCTCCTTGTTTGTGTTTGTGTGTGTGTTTGGGTTTTTTCCCTACATTGGATGACGGATGTTTGCTTTTATATAAGAAATTTAGACAAAGCAAATATTGATGTGTCTATTCTACAGGGTTGGGCAAAGAGGATACAAATGCTGCGTGGCAGCAATACAAATAGTTAAAAGGAAAACTCGTTCTCTGTTGTGCCCTCCGTATTCACTCTCACTACCTAACTAGTACACATGCTATACTGCAGTGGTTTCCAAAGTGGGGGGCGCGCCCCCTAGAGGGGGTGCAGCAAGAATAAAAAAAAAAAGAACGCTTGGACACTGCTAGCATAATGGACGGGTTTTTGACAGGGTTCTCACACAAATGCAAAGGAGAAAAATGGTTTCCAAACCAACTTCCTTCCAGGCCAAATACTATAAAGTATGATGAAGCATATTTTGCCTTTGGCTTTACCTGCACAACGGTGGTGCCAAGGTAGGTACCCGCCCAGCAGAATTTGTTTCCCCTGCGTCGGGAGCACACGCTGGGCTGTCCAAATCACGGACAAAGTATCCCCCAGTATCCTACATTATTGATTTTTAGTTTGTATTTGTAGTTTTTAGTTAAATTTTGGAGACGTGAGTTCTAAATACAGTAAAGTTACAGTGGGATACAAATAATATCAGGTTGATCCTGCCACAATTTGTTTCCCTGTCCAAATCACGTACAAACACTATGCCACAGTTGTTTATTTTTTAAAACCTATTTTGCACAAAGAGGCATTTAAAAAAAAAATGCATTGATGGCAATATTGAGAATATTATTACACAGGGGGAAAAATTAACTACACACAAAATAATTACACTATAAAGATGTTTTGTTTTTCTGCTAAGGGTATTTTTGAAAAACGAAGATTTTCTTTTTTTGTTTAATAAAGCAATCCCGTCCACACATGTAGTTTTAAAAAAAAAAAATCTCAGTTCACATGTAAACACCAAAAACAAAGTCAAACGCAGTCAAGAGCATGCCAAATGCTAACCGCGCAGAAATGCTGGCCAATGAGAAGTCTAGAAACCTGGAGCAAACAGGGTTTTGTGCCCTCACAAAACCTTAAATACTTTTGAGAAGTTTTTTGTGTCTTACTGGAAAGGCAGCTAATTTTGTGCCATTTCCAAGTGACTTAATAACTAAAGACAGAATTTTGGATTTTGTCTCTCTGTCTCTCATGGCCAGAGTTGTAGCGCTGTGAAATATGGTTGGTGCTTTGTCATGTATTCATTATGACAGTTTACAGTATTCTCTCTTTTTTTTTTCCAATGCAAAGAAAGGTCAGAACTCGATGACACTACCTGAAAATGCTCAAGACAGCACTATACACTTTTTAAAGTTAGACATTCCTGTAGTTAGGGAAGTAAGTGAGTACAAGACACTGAATACGTATGTTTCACATTTTTACTGTGTAGGCTGTTTGTAGTTCTACAACATTGTGCAAAAGAAAAATACTCTACAGTCACTTATTTAGAATTAACATAAGAAACACCCTTTTGGTAGAGCTGTGCACAAATGTGAACAATATAACAGTACATATTGTAACTGAACATACATAAATCATTCTGGCACATCCAGACTTTGACATTTAACATAGCAACCGAGGCCTGTAGCGTCTGAGATCCATCCATCCATCCATTCCTTTCTTTTCTTTCCTCTTGAGCACTCTTGTCAATCATTGAAACTGACACCGATCCAATATTGCCAAATACACTGTTATCCTGTATGACAGCCCTTTGAATTTCTTTCAACTTTATTGCATTGTTTGCAATCACCATTGCACAAATGGCTTCCTCTTGCTGTGGGGTAAAATGGGGCCCTCTTCCAGCTCTACGAGGTTGTCTTTCAATACTTTGTGGTCCAGATTACAGTAAAATTACAGTAATGTAGACTAAACATGAGATATTATGAGATGTTTGATTACTGTCCAATACTACACATAACTGTTCTCCCTAGAAATGTTACACACTATGTCCTGCTCAGTTCATATATGCTCGCCTATTGAGGGTTCATGGGATTGATCCATGAGTGACTGTGAACAAGTGGCTTGTCATTGGGTACAACTAATACTTCATACACCTCCTCGTCAGTGAGAGAAACTGTTCAATTTAGGAGACATTTCCAGGAAAAAAAATAATAAAAAAAGATAGGAAATTTGCCAATGAAAGGAAGACTTTTAGTTTTATTGGGAACGACTATTCAGCATCCAAAAGTATAGTTCATTTTGACTGACATGACATTAGCAAATGATGATGTTAGAAAACAGCAGAGAATTGTTTGAAAGCAACTGATACATGGGATACAGGAAGGAGAAGTTGCTACTATGATGTGCACAAATGACTAAATGTTGTGGAGGTTGCACTAACGGTTTTGAGAACGGCTTTGAGCACCAAAGCAGGTGAGAAAACTGTAAAACTGTTGAAGATTTTCTTGTAAAACAAAGGCGGGCCTACCAAAAAAGTTTGGGAACTACTGCTATACTGGATGGCACTGGTATGTGTACTGCACAAGTCTTCCACACTGGTGCAAGACGTCACTTCTGGCTGCTCCCTTGCCACGAGGGGTCCCCATATCAGATAGATCCACATGTCTGATTTGGCAGTTTTACAGATTCCCCAACATAACCCCAAAGGGCATTTACTGTATATCTCCAACTAGAAAACAAACTAGCAACCTATTGCTTGTGAATGTGTTAATCATTACCTCATTAGAAGCAATATAAGTGTAAAATAACCCAAGGACACAAGATTTTTCAGCAGAACATTTTTAGTCAGCTTTCTTTTTATAGAGTGTCTTGCCATCATTTCCCCAAATAAGCAATGCAAACTCCACTAAGAGTTTGAAAGATACCGTAAGTCAGTCAACCAGTTATGCTCCAAATGTGCCCATCGTAGGGAGTTTTTAAACTGGACAAGAGCTGTCACAGGCACTCTGACTAGGTTGTGATCAAATAGGCAGATCTACACCATTTTTATTTATACAGCAGTAAGTCTTCTATGCAATCAAATGACACAGGCCAGCCTTTCGCGCATCTCTGAGCCTCTGGTATCAAGGACCTTACTGCAAGGTGTCGCAAATTCCACTTTCCTCATTTTCTCTTAGCCTTTAGCAAGAAATCATGTAAGCAAGCAATGTTGTTACAGAAAAGTTTGTTGTAATGACTGTATTTCATGGAGAGTAGAACCTGACCAGAGCAGAGGAATGTTAACCTGCTGAGACTTACAGCCAAACATATTAGCTCTGATGTGTGCTAATGATGAGAAAAGGGTGGTTGCTCAGTCTGATTACCTCAGGGGGTTGTAAAGGGTTTATCATACAATGGATTTCCAAAAACACACCATTAAAATAAATGAGTGTGCCTGTGTGTCTGATGTATTTGATAAACAAATTAACTGTAAAATGTGAAAGCACAGTGAAAACATCTGCTGTGTCTTTACAAAATAGTTTAAAGTTGTGTTTTCTGTACGTAGAGTGAATGCTCGTTTTGTGTGAATGGTCACACAATCTCCAAAGAATGCTAAACAGCAATTGGGTAAAAGATCAAGCTACTAAATATATATTTCTTATTGCCTTTAGTACTTGCACAACAATTACAAAATTCTTGATGCATTCTCAATCATCAAGGTAAGTAAATCTCCAAAGGTTGAATCTGTTCGTCTGGACAAAAGGTTTTGCTTTTGTTTGTTTTTTTAATATCTGAACAGTGCTGTACTGATGTGCTATTTTAAAGTGTGTGAATGTGAGAGTGAATGAATAAAGGAATTGTAAAGCGCTTTGTGTGCCTTGAAAAGCGCTATATAAATGCAATCCTATGAGATCCTCACCGTGAGCTTGGGAGGCGGAACATTGGGAGGTGGGGGTTGGAGCTACTCTGTTTAACTGTTGTCACTGGATGGCAAGATAGCTGCGTGGCATGAAATTATGCATTAATCAGTGTATGATCGTCTATGTCACCAGTGACAAAATGTGTTACAAATACGTGTTAAGGGTTGTGAATAATTGTATGCTTGGAAAGGTGTGTGTGTGTGATATTGTGTTTTAACTCTAACTCTATATTTTCGCTCCATCCAAGTATGTTTATAAGATAAGATAACTCTTTATTTTCATTGCACAGTCATACATAGTACAATAGCACAATAAAATTGGAAAAACTGTCCCATTTTGGCACTACGTACACTACACAACACAAAACACAATAACTAAAGAAGGATAAGTGTATGTTAATTGCACATTATTATTATTATTGCACCCTGTTCTAAATATAAATATTTTTTTTTATTTTTTTTATCTTTTTGTATCTGGATGCCACATATAGTCATGTATAAAATAAAGAAAACCTTTCAGAGTATTCTGTGCAATTTTTCCATGAAAAATTAACACCATTAATGATTCCATAGGAAATCAAGAGTAAGTAGCAGCCAGGTGCTCTTAATTAAAGGCACTTAATGGTCCTCAGCAAGTGTGAGCACCTCTTTAAAAGGCAACATTTTGACAGTATGCTGACCTGAAGCATTCAGGTGTGGCTTAACAATGCCACAATCCTCCCAGGAGTAGACATCCTACTACACTCAAGGTTCAGACTGTGAAATGCTCAGAGAAATTCCCAAAAAATCCAGGGACTACATCTCAGATGCTACAGGCCTCAGTTGTTATGTTAAATGTCACAGTTTAAGGCAGTGCAATTAGAAAAAGACTGTACTGAAAGACTTGTTTGGAAGGATTTTCAAAAACAAAGTACATGCCACGTGTAGAGTTTAGGTGCTCTTCTTCATCCGAATAAAGCTACAAGACTTTCCTTTAGACAGTCTTGGCCCATATTGAATCATGCAATTATCTCAAGCTCATTGGCATATTGACAACAGAATTTTCGGGAAAAAACAAAAGCATATAGGTGTTGCAATGTCCCAGTCAAAGTCCAGACCTCAACTTGATTAAAATACTGTGACTCGGCCTTAAGAGAGAGTACGTAAACAAACCTCCACAAACTGCAGTCAACTAAAGCAATATTGAAAAGCATATTTGGCAAAGAATCATAGAAAAAAGCAGCAGCAGAAAAATTCCGCTATTTCTGCATCTCAACTACAGCAACATAATGACTGCCCGGTTTGTCCAGTCCTGTAAGCTGAACAGAGCTGAATTCAGAGCCTTAAACAGGCTTTGCACTGTCACTTCCTCCACGCTGCATTCGTCATACTGTGGCAGACATATACAGCATGTAACACTGCCAAGCACACCACTCCCAGGATGAAATCATCCAGGTCATGCACCCATTTTTTAAACTGTTTACCACAGACTGCTTTCCAGTTATTTCTTCTATCCAAATATGGAAGACTGGAAAGATAATATGGAGAAGAACTGAATATGCATGCACCTAAATTGACTTCACGTTATACATTATCCAATCGTATTTACTAAGAAACTTTTCTTTTGATTTTTATTTCTGTTAATACTTCAGTATAGTATGATGCTTGAAAAAACCCATACATGTTAAAGAAAATAGATGCTATAAAACTTCAGTCAACTGCACTCAAACTCGTAGCTAAAAAGAATTTAATTTCTACATGTGATTAATTGAATAACGATCGCACAGTTTGCCCTTTTAATCATCCAGCATTTTCACATCCTTTTCTCCTCATCCTGTTTGACACAGTCATCCATGCTGCTTCCTGGAATTTTTAATGGTTGTTGCTTTTTTTTTTGTACTTTTGTGGTTTAGAGAGAATTATGAAAACAGAAAGCCAAGGTTAAATAGCAAAAGGCTTGTGGGAAGCACAAAAAAACCTTCAGTTATTTTAAGACGACTTGTACCATTCTTACAACTCTGACGAGTGGCTTTCATGTGTTCCAGAACTTTACAAGCCACAAGCTGCATCAACATGTGCTGAGATTTCTTCTTGTTTTGCTTTAACTATCAGTCAACTGGAGCCTTTGGCTCACTGAAGCACGTGTAATCTCATCTGCATCATGGAAAATGTTTTACTCACACAGGCACTCCCACATTTATGGACAAACACACTGCAGAACATATTTTTAAAAACTAAACAGTGGCTGCATTAGAGTCACATAGTAAAAAAAAAAAAAGTACAGTGCTTGTGGGTTCTGCAGCCTTCTGAGCCTTTAATAAAGGCAGGGTGCCTCATTTGAAGGCCACACCCCATGTGTCTCTTTTATTTAAGACAAAACGGTTCCACTGTTAGTTCCTGCTCTTAGCGCACTCAAACTGGCAATGCGCTCACATAATCCTACCCAAAGGCTACAAACTCAGAGCTTGTCTCTGTCTTTTCTTTCAGAGTCTGGCTCCACTCTTTCCATCCAGATCCAGTGTAGAAAACTGAGGGACAGCTTAGTCAGAAAAGTGGGGAGGGAGAAATCTGCTTGTGTTTTGTTTAGCGCCCGATCTATGAAAGAAAATACTCCTCTGGTACAAAAAGAGCTCCATCTTTTGTGTGAGAAAGCACTTGAGGCCTTTCTTGTTGCCAGAGTACAGGCCCCACTCACACACCACCATCCCCTTTGTTTCTTCCCACCACAGTTCTCACCCTTCTCATTGCTTCCCTTTGTTACTCATCTGTCCCCGAGTTTATGTTAAAAGACTTGCTCACAGAGGGAAAAAGCGGCTCCAGTTTGATAAATGTTTCTCTAATTATACCCTAATATCAAAAACAGACTGCAGCAACACTGCTTTCTGGCAATGGAGAATTGCCATGGTAACCATTCAACCAGCTGTTCAGAAGGCTCTCGGGGAGGAAACAAATCTCACTAAAATATCGTGTCCAGCTGCAGAATTATCACTTTAGGGACACACTTCTTTGAACTATATAAGTTCCTTTGAGTAAAAGTTGAGAACTGCGTAAAAGTTATTAGACTTACCATCAGAGCTGACAGTATCTTGATGATCAGGGTAGTCCTGTCCAGTATCCCTGTAATCAACCCAGTTAATCCCCTCTAGGCTGTCGTAGCTGGCCTGAACTTGATCTTTCACTGGTACGACTGTAAAGTGAGGCATGTTTTCATCACTCTTTTCGGTGTCTCTAGCTCAAACTCAACTTAGAGGGCTAGCAGTTGGGCAGCTTCAGCTCAACTCCCACTAATGGCAGCTGCATTCCACTACACTGCGCTCACTTCCTCTGACGGGTATATCATACTCTCCGCCCACAGGCCAGCCGATTTTTCTTCTTCCCCTTTTTATTTGTTTTGGTTTTGGTGTGAACTGTAAGGTTTGACTGTAAGGGGTGAAAGACACTTACCCCCATGCCCAAACTCCAAATAAAAGTAACAACCTGTTGGCAAAGCTGTTGTTAAAGAGTTACCGAGTCACACAGGGCGCAGGGTCCCCCCCTTCTGGTCTCCGTGTAGCTATCATAATGACATCTAACAGAGTGGTCCTTGTCTGTTCAAGGTTCACACAGGCAATCCTGTGTAAGCAAGCTTTTCCTAAAATACACAGACAGCAACGTGGCAGTCTGGAAAATAATCAATGTTGGTGAAGTGGAACCACGGGCCGAAAGAGAAGAATTTATGAGTATATGATGGAAGAAAAAAAGCTTACTCTAGCGCCCCATGGTAAACCGGGACAGTTGGATGCCATTTCAGGATTTGAAGCTAGAGCTTTTTAACATTTATAGATGTTTTTAAAATTAACATTTGTAAAATAATTAACTGAGTGAAATTAATTGTATGTTAATGGAATATGACGGTCTGCAGCTGTTGAAGCTGGGTAGCCTCTGCAGTGAACTGCAGTAGCATCAGAGGCAGAAGTAAAGTTTACCCTCCTCTTTCCAGGAATAGAAGCTAGTCTGCAACTATAAAACCACAAAAACCAAGAGATCAAAGACACGCTAGAAAGGCTGTAATTAGAGTTCCTTTTAAAGATATCTTTTTTTTTTTTTCACATCTTGCTGCCACTGCAGCACAGGCTTTAATTGCCGAAGCTTTGTTATTTTTTCTCTTATACTTTTCGTTTTCTTTGTTATAAAAAATATTAGAGAATATAAAACAATTTTATGCAAATGAGCTAAAGTTTTGATGACCGGGAATGACAATCATACTCCTTATACAAAAGGGGGGAAATCTTTATTGCATCTATGAATCTGTGTACTGCGCAGTTAGACACAAGTTTTTGTTCAATTGCATTGTTTGTATGACGTAAAAGGCAAACCGAGAGTCTGACATCACAGAAATCTGACCCAGTGCAAAAAATTTACATTTTAACCCGTGTCAAGACTACTATATATATTAGGTTTAGAGTGTAATTAGTTTCATTGTTTCTCAATAAATGTAACTCCAAATCAACGAATATAACGGTTTGGAATATGAAAATATATTTAAAAATTCTAATCTGAATCTGCACCTCTTAGCTCATATGAGGTGACTGTCATGATTATAAGTGTACTGAAGATGGTCTCCTTTAAAGATGTTTTCAATATATCTGATTTACATTAAAATTACCCTGGAAACAGGGTAGTAAGTTTAAGCACATCCACCCAAAATATATGCAGGTACTACTAAGAATTTATAAATGCACTAAAGCATTTGTACATCTGTTAATTATAACCTGCACACATGTATAGCCAAATTATTATTTAAAAAATACTGACAGATCAAAATTTTCCTCAGCCCATAGTAGAAGTTGTTTACAACATCTTCTTCTTCTTTTTCCTGACCAGTTTTCTGACTTGAAAAAGTAATACACACAAGATTTTGTCCATATAAGGTTATTTCCTAACCCATGCAGTGCTGTGTACAAGTAAAGGTCAGTGAGCAATGGGCACTGACACAAGAATGATTACTCGTTCTTGTGGAAAGATGTCTTAGCAGGATTGTCAGGTTCCATGAAACATGAGAGCCAGCTTGTTTACAGCATAAAAGATAACTTGGGAACTGGTACTGTGAGGTACTGCAACTAAAAGTACAGTAATAAAACTTGCTAAAATATAATGTATTATATTTTCCACTGCCCTAAGGCATACCAGTAGACTCAGTGTACTGAGTCTGCCCAGTACAGTAGCTCATCCTTGAAGCAACAATGCCTTGCTGAGATCAGAATTAGGACAGGCATGTAGATAACTTTGCTTAAATAGTCTTAATATCAAGTGTTTTTTGAAAGTCAGTTTGTTAAGTAGAATAGCTTCTGTTTCTTAATACCCTTTCTCCTATATTGCAACAGCTTTGTACATGAGCATGTGTGATACCACATGATGTTAAGTTATATATTACCTGAATAATATGTTCATAAATCACACTCCATCTTTTGACCTTTCTTCCTGGTGGTGCAACCAGTTGCAGCACAAGTACGTACATTATCTAAGTTGTGATTATGGTTATCATCCGCTAGGTGGCAGTGTTTGAACACTTATTCATTCTGGAAAAGCGTTTGGTTTGTTCAGGCTATAGCACAGATCTAAATGTAAGTACGAAGTATCGTCTCCCATCATTTTACTTTCCTAGAGATAGATAGAATAAAAAACAAAACAGACACAATAAGACTCACAGTTCATTCATAACCACAAAATACACACAAAGTACTAATGATACATTTTGAAATATAGTGTTGAAGTTACCGTTTTACATTGTGAGAGTAATTAGTTTTAGAAACTTAAGAGTAATCCAGACAAGCAAATGATATGCTGGGAATTGTCAAGTACAGAACAATTTGTATAACATAGGCTCTACTGGAATACTTGCACTTAATCCTTTTCTGAGCAAAGGACTGCAGGAATCAGTCATGCAAAAGGTGCAGGAACGATGTCATATATTGGAAACCTTTAGGTTTACTTGTAAGGTTTTATCACAACCATTTTTTCCAAAATTCCAGCTTCTAAAATTTCTTGAAAAACAGAAAGCATTTTAAAGCCAAATGTCTGAACAAAGGGATTTGTCTGCATTTTTAACGAATGATTCTTAAATGGCTAACTGTAATTGATTTTGAAAGCAAAGCACCCCTTGTCTTTCTACCAATGACACTGATTACAATTTTCTAATACTGGGCCTGTTGGGACTTAAGTCAATCCAATTACCTTTGGCTGCCATGATTAGCTTGACGTGGCTGCAGGGTCCTTCCACTTTGTCTCCAGCACTGAAAATCTGGATCTGCGGACAATGAATGTCATGAGGCCTGGCTGGGATTGTGACTAAATACTGGCATCATCTTCAAAGCACATATGCCTGTCTTCTAATTGAGAGCAATTTGTGATGATTTCAGTCAGTTTGGCTCTGCAGAAGATCCTGCTCCTATGTGGAAATAAGACTAACATAAAATCAAAGGGGAAAAAAGTAAAGCTGGATTTAGAAGAGGAGAACACATCTAATCAAAGCTTATTTTCTGTTCATTAATAACAACAACAACAACAATAATAATGATAATAATAATAATAAAGTATAAGTAACTTGGTCAGGAACATCATTCCCTTAGCTGCCTCATGACCTGAGATCAATATACAATATAATGTTATTATAATACTAATATAATAATAATATTGTTTTGTTTTATAATTTTGATATATTATGCCATTACTATAATATTATAATTGATTACATTTTCCAATGTCTTAAGGCATTTTGTACAAACATGTGTTGTTATATTTGTTAGATGTTTTGTGTAAAGCACGCTGAGTTTTTATGTAATGAAACATTTAAAAAAATTAAAATTGTCATATTAAAATTGCAACATGTGTTATTCTTTTAAATTGTCAATATTCATTCTTGTTCAATATAACTTTGTATTTTTTATGAATGACTGGGCCATTTGGAGTCAAAAAGAGTAACAAATGGTATGTTTTACAATGTGACTGCTTTTGATTGATTACTATTGCATAAGCATGAAGTGGGCTTTTTTCCCAGATATTACAAGTTCAGCATCGTGCTCAAGCACACGTGGACATACAGAGTGGAGGAGCAGGGGTTTGAATCCCACACCTTGGGAGACAACCCACTCTGCCGCCTTGTATTGAACACTCATTTCATTTAGTGTTAAATTGACACTTGTTTGGCATTACCATTAGGTTTAGTTATCATATAAAGCTCCTGGTAAATTGTATGTTCATTTAAAAAAAAACAACCAAAAAACCCCCCAAGTTTTATTAGATGACACATCACAGAACTACCATAGAAATTTTTTTTCCTTAACACATAATATGGCATTAAATGAAAGCGCTGCATTCAATCTTTAGAAATTAAAGCCGTTTTTAGACAGTCCCCTGTATTCAGACTCAAAGATCACTTTCAGGCCTGTTGGTGAATGATGATGTAAAGTGTTCAGTGTTGAGGAAAAACACACACAGAAAAAACAGCTATGCACTTCAGGAACACTCTCAATCAGGTAAGCATAGCATTGTTAAACATCGACAATCAGGAGACACCTTTATAATTGTAAATACACAGGTTATATAATGAGGTGCACACCACTGGTTCCAAACTGATCTGGCTGTGGTCTCCAGTGCTGATGTATAATGATTCAAAGCATATTGCAAAAGCAAACCAGCAGTTTCTCAAGACAAAGAAACGAAATATTCTTCATTTTCATCTTATCTCAACACAACAAGACATGCTTTCAGCTGTTACATGCAAAAGAGCTTGCAGAAAAACCCTCAAACAAACATCAACAATCAATATCTGAAAATAATTTTCAAATGGAGTTACAAATTTTAAATCCTTACAATCCTAATAAAATAAATATTTCAATTTATATTTGCTTGTACCTTTTGAGCCTCTGAAATGAGGCACTATATATAGATATATAAATGTCTTTAAATCCTGAACAGTTACTGCAATGCTTTTGTTATACCACTTGAAGTCTACACTTCAATCACATCTTTATTGTTTTATTTAAATTTCACTATTGGGGCGATATAAAACAAAATTAGAAAAACTGTCATTGACGTGACACTAATTCTATCAGAATATTGGTTTCAAGACTGCTGGGGTACATGAAAAACAGCAAAGAAGTGAAGAAGATATGTATCTGTTTTTGGCTTTTTATGTATGATTTCCTTACCCCTCACTATCTACTCTATCATCCTGATAGAATGATTAAGAGGTCACAAAGCAAATATTTTAACCACTGTTCCCTTCCCCTGCATCATATACACATTTTAACTGCATTTATATGTTCCAGGATATTTGTATTTCCATTTAGGTGCAACCCAGTTTCTTTTATAACTTCTTTGGATTGCATCTTCCAGATGCTCGGGATGAGACTAAAAATGGGTCTGATGAGAAAACATCTCAGATAATTGAGCCTAATGTCTCATCTCACACACACCTAATGCACATGCTCAGTCTTATCACAGGGAAAGGGTGGCAAAGCAGGATACCACAAACTGATATATTATAGACAGTCTCCAATCACATTTGTAAAGGAGATCTTAGTGTCAGATAAAAGTCACTGCAAATGTGTCATATTAGTAGAAATTAATGTTCTTTTCACCTCTTAAAACAGTTGTATCTTTGCCTACGGGGTATTTTATTAGCTTATTATTTATGTTTAGCATACATTGTATGGAATTTACATGATAATTATATCTAGTTTATAGTCTATGTATCTTACGAAAGTTTGGGGCTTAACGCTTAAATTTCTGTCCAGGATACACACACACACATACACCATAACACGCACCATCCTCCCAGGAAATGTATGCTGATGGGTACGATAACGTAGGGACAATATTCCTTCTTTGACAGATTGCAGACTAGGGATCAACTCAAACAGGATTTCAAATGAGAGAATGAAGGAGACACAGCGTGGGGGGGAGATAAAATGGAGAACATAAAGAAGCAGAAAACAGGAATGTAGAAGAGAGAGGAAGAAAACCGAAAAAGAGCCATGGACTGGAGATCTGGAGTGATAGAGACATTAAGCCAGGGTTAGGTGAAAACAAACATTCTGTTCTTAATCACGACAGGACGTTTTTGTTTGTCCTCTTCTTTTCTGCTTTGTCATTGTACACAGCCTTTGCACGTCATCCAATTTCTGAACTGCTTAACACTGTGTAATAGTAAAGAACATTGGCCTGCAAAAGGCTGCCAGAGCTTCTCAAGTTTCATGTAGGTTTGGAATTTTTCTCCTTCTTCTTCTTCTTCCCCTTTTTTTGTGCACTTAGTTTTACCAAATTACACTTCCATCTATTTACTCAGCAATCCTTTCCACGAATACACACTATTACACTTTGTTCTGCTTTGCAAATTACATAAGAATTTACCACTCCAGTAGATGTAGCCTTCCCTAGGTAACTTACTATGTCTTTGCAACATTTAATTTTCCAGAAAGTATTAAGCCAGATATCAGCTTTTTGATAGCAACTGATCTATTTTTGACTACTAAAGAACAATAAGACTTTGGGATAACCAAATCCACACCAGCTGGCTTAACAAGGTCCATGTCAAGTATATTAGGATGAGATATGATCTACTGGAACAAGCCATACATAGACAAGGACTAACAATTGATGGAATAGTACTATGCCAACAAACCCAACTCAAGGAGAGAATTATGGAACACATGTGGGAATTATGAATGAGTAGAAAGCCAACATCTACACTGACCAAGAAGCACCTGGTAGTTCAATACCATAACTTTAACAAAAGACAGCTACTACTGAAGGTGGTGAACCAGAGGCTACAGCATCATGGGAACAATACTGAAAGTTATGGACATAATGACCCAACCCTGGTAAAAAAAATAAATAAATTTAAAAAAAAAACAGAAAAAGAAAAAGGAGCAATGTAACTGAACTAGATGATGCTCAGCTACCTCCAGTGACAGATGCATCTACTGAGATGCACAGATGCATAAACTCAGTTTTGGCCAAACTCCTACAAGCGAAGATGCTTGCAAATGTGAATACTGCTCAGTGCACAAACCCCACAACACGTATCACTGTATTCAGTGACTACATATACACCATTACCACAGTAATCCTAGAAGCACTTGGGTATAAGATCAAGGATGCGTGTAGGAGAAGGCCACCACAGAGAAGAAGCCTAAACAACGAAATTAGGGAATCCTGGAAGGATGTTAGCTGGTTAACTGAAATACAGAAGGGCATCGTGACACTCATGTGCTGAAAAGAACATAACAACTTAAAATATGATTTTTTTAATAATGGGAAGTCAATCAGTTACTTAAGTATTACTTAAGTTATCTAAATACATACTTTCCAACCTTATTTTACAGTGGGCTTTGTGGATTTACTAGGGTGCTGAAATATTAATTATTGCAGAAATTTGCAGAAAACATTGGGTTTTCAGTGTAGTAGCCATAGACCTATTCACATGCTGTTACTATAATAACATACATAATGTGGCAAAATTAAGCAAGTGTAACTTTACCTGAAATTTATCATTATATTTGTGTATTGTATGTTGTAGCGGGCGTGGCCTGCGGTGGCGTGCGGGGAGGGCGGACGCACCTGCACGCCATCCGCAATCACGCCCGCTACATATGTACAGTCGGAAGAGGTCCAAATTTGCTGGCAGGCAACTGCAAGTGACAAATAAAGGCTTTAATCAATTTGTGTACACTCCTGCCACATTTACATCAAACGTAAATATGCACATAAACAAACAATCCCTGCACAGGATTCAGTACAGAGCTGCACTGTTAGCCCTTGAGGAGAACCTCATAATATATTAAGTCACATGAGAAGGGCACATTGAAATTACTCTTTATATCATTTACACCAGCTAATCATTTCAAAGTCTGAATATGCTTGAAATGGGAGAAACATTGTATGGGCCTCGCCCTTATTGCTCCAAAACAAAACCCTCTCCACTTCTATGTTATGTATACATTTCAATACAAGACAAAAGAGCCTCTTGGAGCCATGTCCTAAACCCAGTCCAACCCAAGTCCTATAATTGCATGTTAAGACACCATTTTGGTTCAAGTTTCATCATTGTCATATGTGAGGGGTCTTAGCTAAAGATCTCGTTGATGCTAAATTGCAAAGCTTAGGTTTTCCTTGCGTGCATATTCATGGCATGATGGCTAATTTTTCTTTATTTAGCCATAATATTTTAGGCTTGAATGTTTTGATATACGTCCATATCTGAACACATCTCAATCCCAATATTATTACCTGATGAGCATGCGCACGGTTTTAATTCCTAGATGTACTTTTTCTGGCTGATTGATCATACCCATGTAGAATTTGTTCAGGACAGTTATAACACATCAAGTCATGTTTCCACTTCACTGAATTCAGTGAAGCTGCAATATGAGATTTTTGTAACCGCATCCCACATATCAGACACAGCAGATGATTGAACTTGTTTTTTGTGCCTAACAGATGTGCCAAATGTCAAATAAGGTCCAGGCCTAAAGACCCCCACATGGTTACGGAAATGCCTTGGCCTGATCATTGCTTTTTGGGTCATTAATACATTTTGAGTTACTGCATCAGTTTTGTATAATGCCTTCTCTCTGGTCTTTTGTTCCTGGTTTGATTCACTTATATTTCTGTGTAAAGCATGAATTTAACTGACATTTGAGCTCAGTATTAATTACTGAGCCCAGACTTCAACCTCATTTTGCAGGTCTGAGAGGCTCTCAAGTAAAATAAACTTGCTAAAATTGTTATTTCAAAGTCATAATATGTTGTCTGTATGTCTATAACATTAAAACCAATTTGGGAACAGTGATAGGAGTACATATACCTTTTAGTGAAAATTTAATAACAAACAAAGAACAATTATTGGTTAAATTGCATCTAAATTATCAGTAAGGTTCCTGTCAATGTCATAAGATACAGACATAGGAATATAACAAATGGAAAGAATTGTTTCCTGTCCCATGGGTGCAGACCAGTGTACATCAGTTTAAGGGATTTTCCAGCTTATGTTCAAAAGTTACTTCATGTGTGGACCAACACTGTGCCTATTTTTAAACATCAACCTCATTCTAGCCCTCCCAGAAGGATTTATATCAGATTTTTATGGTCTGCCTGTCTGGAAGTATGTGCACATGCTTGTCTGCTTGTGAACAGTATGTGTATGTTTCTTTCCTCATGAGATTTTTTTTTAAATTAAAAAAAGACATATATTTGGAAGAAAATAAATTTTTTGTTCTCAAGGTATACAGAAAGTATGGATAAACTTAAAAGCTACTTAACCCGAGATATAATATCAAGGCAAAACAACCCAAAAACCCAATTTTAAACTGAAGTCACACAGCACAAATCGCTTTAGAAATAACATACTATTAAATAGAACATATATTCTATTGAACACGTACCCTTTTGGTGGTTTTAAATCGGGACTATCAGAAAAGCTTACTGTACCAGGAGTTTTGAAAAGTGACTATATATCTTAAGTGAGAATCAGATTTTGATGTTTATTAGATTTATGTCTCCTTTTTCATGGGAGACAGGAAGCAGGCACTACTCATTTTAATGGAAAATTTTGCTTCTAAGAATAATAAAAATGGATGGACTTAAACCACAAAAGTGGAGGAGAGGGTCACTTAAATTTGAGAGTTATCTCATTCTTTGGAAAGCAAGTTGGATATAGTCCAGGGTTTTTTTTGGTACAAAGCTTTTGGGGGGGGCCAAGAAATAAACAGGAAATACATCATCCAGAGAGTGTGCCCTTGGGAGGAGAGGAGTTTCCTGAGGTATGCTGTCCATTGTGCTATGCCCATGGTTGCTCTGTGGTTTCTGAATCTCCAAGTCAGCTGTGTGGTTAGAGACTTCCAAGCACTTCCAAGTGACTATTAGTGTTTGTCATTTTTATTACAGACACAATATTACAAGTGTTGGACAGAACTAAAAAAAACAAAGGCTCAAATTAATGTAATAGTAAATAGTAATGTAAATTTGGCATCCAGTAATGGAAAATACCTAATGGGGCTTTTTTTTCATTGAAAAAAAAGAAAAGAAACAAAACAAAATGAAAAAAACTGTCACATGCTAAAGAACCAGGAAATGTTGTTAAAGCTCAAACAGTAAAAGATTATTTTTCTCACAGTTGGAGGTCATGATGGAAAAGTTCATTGCTCGGTGAGTTTCCTTCATATTTCCAAGAAAAACACGGTTGTTGCTGCCCGAAAGAGAGGAACTGATGTCTGGCATTCGGTTTAACCTTCAAAGTCCACAGTAACTGCTAACCTAAGACTTTATCCATCAAAACAAATGAGGTTTTCTTCTAACTGTATGCAACAAACGTGTGAACAAAGGAGTTTAAATAAGTTTGTGTGTGATTGCCAAGCTAATGCGACACAAGTGTTGACATAAATAACACTATCTGAAATCTGACATATTATTGTCTCAGTATTATTATTAACTTAATATTAGCACAGTAAAGCGTACTTTGTATCTATAGTAAAAAAAAGGTTTTATAATCTGAACTGATGATCTTATGCTGTTTTTGTAGCAGCACAGTCACTGCTCTACTTGTGTCTCCTTGTTGAGCTTTATCCTGAAAACAGAACACTTTCCCTCCAACTGAAAAAGGATTTTGCTGCTCAGTCATATGGATTATTTCAAGACAATTGGATTGTGAGCATAGAACAAGTCCTCTGTTTAAAGAGCTGGATTAAAAAATGACTCTCCTTTGCTCAAATCCTATTAGTGCTGTACACAGCTGACAATTAAGAAGCAGTCTATGTTGGTCTGGCTTGACTTTTATTAGCTTAACAAATTTGATGAAAGTTTGTGGGTTTGACCTTTTTGCTGCATTAAGGTAGAACTAAAACTATTCAAGCCCGTCATCAAAAAATTATCAACTATAAAATGTTAATCATTAAATTATGTGGTTCGGGAGTGGAAAAACAGTGTTTTCTTAGTCAGTGAAATTATGTCATTTCCATTTTGCAAGTATGTTTTCCATTAATCACTTCAGTCAAACAAATCTTTGAGAAACGCTGTGCATTTTACAGTTCAAATTTTATTACCGCTGGACTGCACTGCTATACTCAAAGACAGCAATAATCCTTTTCTGTTTATTTAATCTTATCTAAAGCAAAACATACGAATGATAATTTAGGGCTATATAATACTTTTTAAAGTTACCTTTTAAATGTGTTTGAAGTAATTTTTGTTAACATAAACATTGTCGTACTGTTTATTTAGTTATCACTGTTAGCCTAGCCTTTTGTTTTTTTGTAGTTGTTGTTTTGTTTTTGTTATTATTATTTTTTTACTACAACCCCAAATTCATTAATCTATTACAAAAATTCCTTTCCTTTTTTTTCATATCATGGAATAACGATAGGAAAACAAAACAGTGATCTTTTCTAGGTGACCCACACTGATTTTGAGCAGCAAAGGCAGCTTTTGCGTTTACTGAAAATGCCTTATAACATATAATCAAACAGCATGTCAAAGAAATGTGATATTAAAAGATCCTTTTAATAAAATAAAATATTTTGCAACTCCATTTTAACATTTTGATGATCCTTTAATCTTTTTCTTCTAGATGTTTATGTCTCGTCTGGTTATGGTAATACAGAAATGTATCCTAGGGCATGTCAGTACCCAGTGCAGACTACTGATGGGTTGCATTCAGACTTTATGCTAATGTAAAGTGAAACAGACTATTGCAGTTCTCAGCCAGAGAGATCAGTAAAAGACTGCTTTTCAGCCTGATGTTTACAGTTATGAGTTCGAGCTTCCGCTATTCCACAGTGCTGTGTCCTTTGTTTAAAATAATAATTAAAGAAAAAAAACTTTCCAATTTTTATTTTTAAGATCTGCATTCTACTAGAACTTTTCTATGAGCACTTTTTACACAACTCACGTACACAATGAAGCGAAGCCTTTTCAAATCTCTATGTGTCTTGCAGCTGATGATGTCCCGAACAGCAATATAGTCAAGCTAGTGAAAAGATGAATCACTGTTTGATGACTAACAATCACTTCAAAATGGAGAGTGAGCTTAGTATCATCTTTTTTCTTGGTACCACACTAATCAAATCAAATCAATTCAAATAAATAAGCAAACGAACAAAAACACAACTCACCATGGATATTATGTAATAGTTATTAATTTGGGATCACAAATTGTCCTTTGAAGGTTTTGGTTTCTTTGCTTTCATTGAAAATGTGCTATTTAGGACGGTACCTATATTCGCATCTCTGTTGCTGCATTCTCATTCCTGCCACCCTCTTTTCCTCAATGACTAGTGGTACCCCAGTGCTTTGCTCCAATCCAATTCAGTTCAGTTCATCTTTATTTATATAGCTCCAAATCACAACAACAGTTGCTTCAAGGCACTTTACATTGTAAGGTAAAGACCCTACAACAATACAAAGAAAAAACAGAGAAAATCCAATCCAGATGCCATCACTGTACCTGCTATAAGCACAACTAAGAACTATTTGTGGTGGTTATTTTGTCATATGTTCAACTTAGAAAAAAAATAGAAAGACAATGCTGTGTTCACTTATCAATGTTGTTAATAGTTTTCAATCATTTGTTTTGTTATACTTTGGTTCTTTGTGTTTAGACAACACATGACTTGCACATATAAGTAGTAGTTTGTGTAATGAACTGCATGTACCTTTAGTTTTGTTGAGACATGTGAACCTTCCACCTTAAGACTAGGTCAGAATCTACATTAACACCACCTGGCACACTGCGTACATTCTTTAAAAAAAAACTTGTTTCTATTCAGTTTGTCTGCTTCATTTAGATATAAAGTTATGAAATGACAGTATATTATACAGTCTATTCTATTCTATTCTATTCTATTCTATTCTATTCTATTCTATTCTATGCTATTCTATTCTATGCTATTCTATAGCATTCCTGTCATGTCAAAGCTGATGTAGGGTATTCATGAATAAATAACAAAGTAACCACTCCATTCCTTTAACCCCTTACATAACTAGCTAGCCCATTACTCTGCCAGCACAGAGAGACAATGACATTCACTCACATCGCTCCTCTTTTTTTACACTTGTTTCTTACAAGTACACAGATGATTCTCCTTCTCTCTGTTTGCTTTTCAGTCTGTTTTAGTTTAGATACTTTTCTGATAACGTAACTGGAATTTTAAAAATTAAGACAGATGATGTTATGGTCTTTATTATTACTATTACCATTATCCATAGTGGTAGGATATCTGTCTCTCATTGAGATTATATTTTCTACAGAAAATTATTTTAGTCAGTTTCCCATTTTACACTTATCTCTCTTTTTATACTGTGCTAGTGTTACTCTCAAGCCTTCTTAGTTTAGCCAAGACAAGTGGGTGCATTTTCAGCTCACAGGTGATCTTGCCTTAATGGTAACAGCAGCTAACAAACAATGGCAAGCACCTTTAAAAAAATGAAAAGATTTCATTCATCCATCTATGCATTCATCCACTCAGATCATTGTCTATATAATAATACCAAAAGTTTTTTGGGGGGGCATATTTCATTTTAAGAGATTTAAAACATTTTCTTTAAAGACTTATAAGCCTGAATGGATTCCCATGAAAATATATGCAATTCATCCATCCATCCATCTTAGTATGAATCACTGTGACTGACTAAATAATGTAGGTTCTCCTTACATCACCCCAGCCTATCATCCAGATCATTTTGGTTGATTCTAAATTGTTTGGAGACCTCATGTGACATTCAAATAGTACTCCTTATAAGAAGACAAAAAAATGGTGACTATTACCGTATCTGCCAATACATGCTGCCCCCAAGCTCTATGCAACAGTTAAGAGCCAAACAATATTAGAACCTTCTGTTTCAGAGTGATTCTCATTAACCTATGTGCTACTGAGCCTGTGAATTATCTTAGTGGCCTGCAAGATAATAGAGTAAGGGTGCTGTATGTCCTCCAGCCATGCTTTTACCTATGAAGTGAAACTGGTCAAGTTAAGGAGTTCCTTAAAGGTAGGGTACACATCTTGATGTCTGTCTCCATATCAACTTTGGAAAAAGTGGGTGCCAGGCTCAATGTATAGACAGAATTAATTATAGCTATGGAAACTATAGTGTTGCAGACTCTCAGGCAGGGGCTTTTTTGTGCTCTGGTGTATCAGTACTACACCCTGCACCACCATTTCAGTCCAAACACACGAGTAAAGGTAATGGTAATTGTCTGAGCATGTGCCTTATTCATGTCTACAAATTAAAAAAAAAAAAATCAGCCATGTATGTCTGTTAATTGCCTCATGCAGCTGATTGAAAGGGTGTGTAGTATGCAGTCCAGTTATGTGTGTGACACAATTTCCAAAGAGTATTTTTTATACCTTTAGTCTTATTACCTATTTTTTTATGAATGTACCTCTGTGTACTATGTACTATTATTTATTTAAGTATTTTTAGTGACCTGAAAAACATTACTGGCCTGACCCCTCCTGTGCAGAAAAAATTAGATCAGTATCGGACTCATTAGAGCACCCTTATTCATACATGATAGTATGTTTGGTAGGCAATGAAATACTGAAAATAGTAGTTATGGAGGTGATGGCTTGCTTACTCTTTGGAATCTCTCTTAAGCTGTGGAAAACGTTTGCATCACCTTTCCATTATATTAAATAAGGTTAAATTTATACCTTGTCATTTGCAGTATAAATCTGCTAGTCTTGCAAAAGCAAACCTATAAAACAGGCCCGCATATCGACGTGAACAAATATTTTTTTTTTAATTATTATTCAAAAAAATAATTTAATATGAAGCAATTATGAGCAGAGTGTTACGGGCATAGCGTGAGGGAGGAAGAAAAAGGAGAGTCGAAAAGTACGAGTTGCTATCAATGACTCATTGGTCTGGCCAGAAAGAGAGGACCAATTTGTTTATTTGGTAGTTCAACGAAACGCTTAGTGAAGAGTGAGGAAAAAATTGCAACCACGTTTGCAGTTTTTTCTTGTTATACAATATTTAAAATAAAAAACAAACAAACAAACAAAACACTACATTTTAGGAAATATTAGTGGGTGTTTTCTTGTTGTTGTTGTTTTTTTTTGGGGGGGGGGGTTGTACTACTTGAGCACTAAAGTGGCCCTCCAACAAGATGATGGTGCCAGCAGTGGCCCGTGGTTCATTTAAGTTTGAGACTTTAGTAAGCATTAACTAACAAACACAAGAAGAAAGAAAGAAAAATCATTGTTAAACTGTATAGAAGAAATTCTTTATTACCATTGTGTTAATACTTCAGAATTCTTCTTGACAGTTGTCACTCACGATCAATAGGACATTGGTGTTGTACATAGCATTACTCTAAACGTAGTCCAGGAAAGCCAGGGTATTTTTTCCACATTCATATGTGACAAAGTAGCCCAAAGTTACATGGAATTTTTTTTTTTTCTTACCTATACATCAAACACTATATTATGACTATGGACAGTTACGTTTAAAATACTTTACATTCACGGTTTGCTATAAACAAGTTGATAAATACAATATTAGATATAACAAAAGAATATATTCATATATTTCTATATCTTCTTATATATTCCACATATATTTGTTTTTTCTTTGTGGCTTTATTCCTTTTAGTAAGGGTTTTCTGTTATGGTTCAAGGTTAGACTTCTTCAACTTCATCTTCATTCCAATAAAAAAAAAAACAAAACAAAACAGGAGAAGATAAACCATATCATTAATATAAATT
>VUQR01005929.1:69298-83669 GCA_015108515.1 Hemichromis elongatus
CAAAATAAGAAAAAAAAAAAGTTTAAAAAAGTAGCCAAAAAAAAAAAAAATAGAAAAGAAAAGAAAGAAGAAAAGAAATGGAAAAAGTGTAACACGACTGATTTTTGTCTTTGAGCTTTTACATATGTTTCCAACTTGAAATATTTATTTTCCACTTGCACAATGTGTGAGTAATTATCTATTTATACATAGAATATATAGTTAATTGGAAATGAGGTGTTCATAAATAAGAGCTCCTCTTTCAGTTGTAAGGATATGACTTTAGTTGGTAGTACTTACTGCGCTGTCAATGCCTAAAGTCAGCAACATGATGAAGAACACAATGGCCCAAAATGTTGAGCCTGGAAGTGTTGAAATTGCTTCAGGGTAGATTATAAACACCAGCCCTGCACCTGTATATACAACAAACATTTCAGCATTTCTGTATGTATCCATGTCTATTCAGCATGAAGTATAGACGATCAAATACTGTATCATTCGGTGATGTCAGTATTAATAATGCTTTTATTAGTGTATGTTAAAAAAAAACAAAAACCTACCCTCTGTTGCCACATCTTTTATTTCCACCCCATGTTTTTTAGCCATATATCCGAGCACAGAGAAGATGGCAAACCCTGAGAAGAAACTGGTAATGCAGTTCACACTGCTGGTCAAGAGAGCATCCCTAGATAAGAGAGCACATACCAAAACAAATAGTTAAAAAAGAACCATTTTCTTTCTTTTCTGTATACCTTCCATTTTTAAAAGTACCAACAATCTGACCTTGTACTGGGTCAAGTAGGCAAAGTTAATGTTACTTGACATCTTTTAAATGTTTCATGGATTGAATCACATGCAATACATAATGAGAAACTTTTGTCCCTTGCTTGTGTAGGCTGGTTGAATCAGCAGTTACTTCGCTTGGCCGCTAACTTGCTGCTGTTAGACTGAAAAAACAAATCCATCTTGACCTTGACAACTTTATAGGTTTAGTGAGTGAATCATCTCACCTAAAAAAAAAATCTTCCCCCTCATACCAACCCCTTTTTTATTTTTCTTTATAGGCTGTGAAATATGTGTTTTTATTAAATTATTTTAATTCAATTTACCTTCTGTAAAAACATTTAATTTACATCGTTATAGTTAATCAGGTCTCTGCATGTGAACCTGCGCATCTTCATTTAATATGATAAGTTAACACAGTCATTTTTGACACATAGTTTATTAACAGTTATACTAAGTACACAAATATGATCAGACAAATAATCAGACTAATGCAAATAACTCAATTTTTAATGGAACTGGCCTGTTTTGATATTAGATTTCCTATTATTTCAGAGATCATTTTAAGCTGTATTCATTTTTCATAATAACTTCCTTTTACATTTGTTTATTGTAAATCCTTAGGCTAAGATTTAGTTAGCAGGACTTTTATTTATTTATTTATTTAACCCTATGCTCACTACTTTGCTGGTGTTCTTTTTTCTTTGTTTCTTTTAGTTGTGAGAGAATAAACACGTTGTGCAGGATTTTTCTGTATATCTTCATCTATTCAAACAAAACTCACTCCAACTCTGCTTGTTCTTCCAGGCTGTTGCCTTTCAAATAGTTCAAATCTGCTCAATTGCTACAAAGGCCATAATGCAAATCCCAACTTTTAGCAGTCCACTCACATTTCTTTATTGGAACATGAGAGGAGGAAGGCAAAAGAGGTCTTCCTAGTGTGTCATTTAGCAAACGTGAATAAATGAGAAAGGACAGGAGAGCAGGGTCCATAATGCATATATCACAGTATTGCACAGATTTAGCTTGGAGGCCTCTGTGATGACACTTTGCATTATTTCTTAATCAATTATTTGATAATATAAGCCATTAATAATAATAATAATAATGACATATTTTAGCTATTTTAGCTAACTATTTTGCGCAACTCTTTTACAAAAAGTAAACAAAACTGTTTTGCCAACAGCATATTCCTGTAAGAGGACAACTGCAACCTATTTATGTGGAAACGATTAGTCAAGTCTCCAACTAGATTTCCTACGTTTCCTGAGGAAAAGCAGCATTTAAACAGACCAGTGAACATACAGCCTTTGGCTGTTATTTGGCAGCTCTTCCTGGCCAGTACTTTATCTGCTCTGCTAACACCTGGTCATTGGGGTAAGTTAGACAGATTAAGATCACCTCTGCAGCATAATCCAATTAAACGCTGAAAAAAAGAGGACAACTTAAAAGCAGCAGGATATAATTTGAAGTTGGATTATTTCAGATTATCAGAAAAACAACGCAAACCCTTACCTGTAGCAGTTGTTGTCAAATTTGTTGTAACTAGCAAACGCAATGAGCACACCAAATCCTGCACCCAGTGAGTAGAATATCTGTTTTGCAGCATCAGTCCACACCTATGCCAAAAGTAACAAGAAAATTAATCAATTCCTAAGGAGATCTTTTCCACTTAAAATGCCACACAGTCATAGGCTGACTTAAATACACTAACTTTCAGTATTTCCCTAAATATCATTATTTGAAAAATCAAATTATTGTCTACCTGCACTTTTTTTTTAATCTGCCAGCAACACCAGGCTCTATTTTATAAAAACATTTCAGACACATTGGCAACTGTTTTGCAAAACATAGATATCAACCCTTACACACATACATGAGCTCAGAAAGTGGAAGATTGTTCCTCAAGATTGTGTGTATAAAGCATATTCATTCATATACTGTACACTCATTCAGTCTGGGAGGCACTAATGAAATTTACCATTTAACCCTAAGCATGATTTACTCCACCCAGTACATAACAGTAACTCAGAAAGGGGGCTGTGTAAATCGACTTAGACACTGACATGATTGTTTGTTTTTTTTTGCAGCAGATTAAGTAAAGCACCTGAGAGTTTCATGACCTAACTCCTAACAACAACTCAATAACAACTAAGCATCTGCAAAAAGCCAAAAGTGTAAATCTGTATAGCACTGAAACAGGGAATTTCATACTCCGTCTCTGACCTCTAAGGTTTTTAGTCGCTTGAAGTCAATAGAGAGGTAAGCTTTGATGCCATCAAAAGACCCATCCAAAGTAATGCCTCTGATCAGCAGCACAAAAAGGACCACATAAGGCATTGTAGCTGTAATGTACACCACCTGAGTAGAGAAAAAACAGGTAAAGGAAATCATCATATTTTCCCCCTTCAATGAACAGTTTTCTCAATGAAAACGTGCAATGCAATGAACTGTGGATGTGAACAATCATCCCACTTGGGTATAAAGTGATTCAGAGAAAACTGTTTGTTGAGCTCTACCTTGCCGGAAGACTTGACACCTTTCCACAGGCTGAAGTACAGGATGAAGACTACCACAACCAGGCACAAAACCAACTGCCAGCGAGGCCAGCCCAGGTCATCGATACCCCTACTTTCATGAAGATGCAGCACACCCCGTCTGCAAAAGATGATGGATAACACTATATCATGACACCAAGAGGACCCCCCCCCCTTGTGTAGTGAAGTGTGAAGTGTATACTTCCATTGAAACAATTTTTAGTATTTCACAAGCTTTTTTTGAAGAATTGTGACCAAATAATTACACAGCGTTATTGATAAATAACAAAACCATAAATCACATATCGATTAAAAATGATGCAAAACACATGTGCTCTATATATAAATATGAACTGTCACGTAACACTGGTTTTAGCATAGGCTGTCACAGATAAGGCAACGTAAATTCATTTATGTATGTATTTACTCATTTATTTATTTATTTTACATTGAAGCTATATCTTACCAGATATTGCTTTTTGATGAATAAGCCCACTCATTTTCTACAACAGTTTAGGTAGCCTTAAAAATAATAAGTTAACAAGTGCCCGAGGTAAAAACGGAAGACAAGGTGTGGGACAACATTTCCAACTAGTAGCTGAAGGATTCCTTAATTTGTTACTTCATATAAATGTCACGGGGCTGGGTCTGTGATCCAGCATTTTTGAGTTTATTTTGTATTTTTACCCTTCTGTGTATTTAAGTCCTCTGTCTCCCTCTGTTCAGTGTTGGTTCCTCTGTTTGCCTCATTTCATGTCACGTCAAGTCTCAGGATTATTTTATCCTTCTGTTCAGTTTCATGTTCAAGTTTTTTTGTCATAGTTGCCATAGTTAACCTTAACTTAACCCAGTTTAGGTTTAAGTTGAGTTTTTCCCCAGCTTGCTTTGCCTTGATTTCTGTTTTGTTATCAGCCTTAATAAACGGCTCGCTTTTTGTTATACTATCTGCTTTTGGGTCCACACCTCAAACACATCAGCTCACCCGGCTCTGACAGTAAATTTAGGGGAGTAAAGTAATCTGAAATTGGATGAAGAAGCATTTCATTTCCAGGCTTTTGAAGTGACTTAACTGCTTTCTTTTGCCACCCAGCTGCACACAAATGTTTTGAAACTGTCAATAAAGGTAATATGGTATTGTTCCAATTTTATAAAAGTATTCCTCAAGCCAAATGCTCCTGTAAGATCGAGGTTCAAAGATTCAAGTGCAGCATTATGACATAATGAAACAAAGAAAGACAAATGGTATCTCTTCCTTCCCTATCTACAGTAAATATTGTTTTCATGTTCTAGGCCATTCTTTGAATGTTTGCTCTGGAGTAATGGGAAGGAAGTTCACAGCTTCAACTGCTTTGAAAAACCTGTACAAATATTGTATGGTGAAGAAGTTCATCTTTCAGGTTATTTAATATGTTTTCCTAAAATATTAGCATGTCTTCCAGCACATTGTTTTATATCACTGTTAAAACAATTAAAAAAAATGATAATTTTAAGCTGTAGAGGAGTTAAATGAGATAACAACAACAACAATCTTTATGGGTGCATTTTCTTCTGAATCTTTACGGTGAATTTTTTGATTGATTTTTTTTTACACACTGGGCATACAGTAGATGGATAAACTCACGAGATCCAAATCTTTCTTTTACTGTAACCAAATAGACCCGTTAGCTTATAAAAGTCTCATATTGCCACACAATGTTGGATTGATTATGAATGTCTTCTAAGGGACTTGGAAAGAAAAATGTTTTAATTCTTTAGGTAAAGAAGTCCAGTCACTTTCTTTCCAAGCTCCTTAGACTACCATGAGCTGGATGAATAAGAACATACACAGACATTATGAATATCTATTTATACAGCTACAGTTACACCAATATTTATTACTATCACTAAGACATAATTGCAGTTTGGCTGAAGAATATAGAAAAAAGTGTGATTATCTCTTTAGATTAAGGCAATAGATGAGTGCAGTGCTTCAATATGCTGGTTTTGCTGCTTTTAGGTGTGGCTGCAGCATCTGGAATTTATTTAAAATAATTTTTAAATAATTTAAAATAAGCTCACACTGGGAAAGGAAGTGGTTGCATGAAAAATGCCTTCCAAAGCATCACTTTAAGATTCTGCATCCATGGGATCCCAAGAGATCAGTCTGTCCCAATGAGCGCTTGAGATGGGCAACAACCCAAAAACATGTCATGATGTTATAAATTGTTAGATGTTGCTCCAGAGCTGATAAGTACTGGGAGTTGGTTTGATTTTAATTGGATATCAATATCGTGCAGTAAAACGTTTGAAAGCACTTTTGTTCCTTTCACATTTGCCCTAAGACTTTCCTGAAGAAAGATAAAATTCAATTGGCATGCGATGTTACAAGCAGTGGATCTGATATTCAGGTTGCTTACACAACAGCCCAACACACGTATCCAAGGACAACCAAACTGAAGAATGTTCAGAGACAGACATTTGCTTATCTTTTTCAGATAATATATTCAAAGCTATACGGTCTTTGGGGAAGAAGATGCTCTTGTGAAGGCATCAGTTTATTTGAGGAGAGAAGCTGGGAGTCTCTGCTCTGGCCTGTAGGCCTTGTCTTAGAGTTGTGCTGTAATGCCCCAGAGCCTCTTTGCTCATCTGTGCACATCTGATAGCATTGATAAAGCACTGCCAGTACATGCGCACTATAACATAAATCCAGGTCCCTTTGGCCGAGTTACTCTAAACACATTTAGTCTTATCGTCACTCACTAAGCCAGTTGTTCTGCTATCCCAACACTCACTATTGCCATTACTCATCTCTGTTGTATATTTGAAGCTAGTACAATATTTTTCATTCAGCCAGGTTTTCAAGTTGGTTAAGAAATTAGATAAAGCACATATAAAACTAACCAAATATGAGGGACCAAAGTCCTGAGTGTCAAGTTACACCTCTATGTAGTTTTAATCTGCTTCATTTAATAAATTACACGTGATTCTATCTTTGCTATTTTGGAACAATTATTTCAGCAAATGTTAAATTCATGTGTGCGGCAGAAACAAAAGCAGTTTCTTCAAGTGTCTGTGAAATTAGATATTTTTGTTCAAGTGAGGGCTATTTATCAAGTGTAGTTATCTTTGACATGACATCAGATGTGATTGCTTCAGGCTAGATCTGTAGAGAATAGAAATTGTGCACGATAATGACAGGAGTTAGTGTTGCTGACTTAAAAAATATCTCTAGCTGTAACTTCGGTTGATAGGCTCATCGTTTATTTTAATAATTTACTTTGACAGGAGTAAAACATGGAACGTATTTTTTTGGGAAAATCTGTGTTTAATCAGGTCTAATGAATCACGTCTAATCATGTCTGATTACACTTTTCATCAGGGAGACTTAAAGATGGAGCCTAGTGTGGTCCCAAAGCCTTTGTACTACGCCTGGGAACAACAAATCTAAGAAAGAAAAAACAAAAGTGGATTAAGAAGAAAACTGGATTGTGTGAAGTAGTGTAGAAACACAAGATACACTGTATCATTGGATGCTGGCTCTTATTTTGAATTACTAATATGACATCTTGAATCAACTGAAAGAATCCAGTAATTTTTCAGCCCTGTATCATTGTATTGCTTTGTTTTACTTTTTGCAGGTAGTGTTATTTAGCTAGCAAAAAAGTATAAATCACATCTAATGTGCCAGATATTTGGCTCAGCAGTTGGTAGAGACCAAAACAGGGATAAAGAGAGCAACTCGTCATTGTGTTCCTCTTTCTGAAAAAGAAATTGTTGTTATAAGAGGAATCATACTGTAATAGTATTGAAAGATTAAAAAACAAATTACAGCACAGACCAGATGGAAAAGTGGACAAGTGGACAAGATGGACAAGTTTTTTTTTTTTCAAACAAAGGCTAGTCATTATGTTATTTTATTCAGAAATTACAGAAATACTCATTTTGAATTGTGTAAGGAGAAAGTGTTTCCCAAAGCTGTTTAGCCATTTCAAAAGTACTTTGAAGCAAACTAGTAGACTAAATATTAAGTGAAAGCCAGTGGGTTTTTGAAATGTATGGCTTTATGCAATGGGACAGCAAAGATACCATTTTTATGGTAATTGAAATGATTCAGTGATCTGGGAATTTAACATTTGGGAAGTTTCTTTGATCTGATACTGTAAAAGTTATCATATTAATCACAGAGGAATGCCCAGCAAATCTCTTGTTCCCAGGTCAGATTTTTGGCAGAGATCATGTTTTTGGCTGTGTGACTCCTGCAGCTGACGTCTTCCAAGCTCACCCTGTTACATGATTTAAAATTCAGTTACATATACAGCCAACATAGTGTATGCTATTTTTCTGTATCTTTTTAGGTGGTTATTTTTTAAAATTATTATTTAAACAATTGTGACAGATACTTTAAATGTATTTAAATGTCATCATGTGTTTATATCAGGGACATCATACAAGACAAGCAAATCTATAGGGAAATTGCAATCCATGCAAAATAATTGGTTGTCTCACCCCTACCTATAAAGAGCCAATCAAAAACCAAAAAGGGAAATTGTTGTTGAACGACTGACGCAATAGAGCAGCGGTACGCAAACTCCGGGTCATGGACCGGTACTGGTCCGTGAGTCGTTTGGTACCGGGCCGGGAGAGTTGAAGCTCGTGTGTGAAGTTTTTGGTTTTCATGAGTTTTGCCGTTAACTCGGTTTCCCTGGGTCTTTTCCCGTGTTGTAGTTGTGTGTCAAATTTTAAAAGAAATATTTAAGTGTTATTATAGTGACCAGAGAGCATTAAGGGGCAGAGAGTAGGATGTTACTCTCAGTGTTGTTGGTGCATTTCATGAGGCTGCTGCTAATAAAGTTACATAATTACACAGTGAGTTGGTGTTTATTATTAAATTTACAAAATACCACAGTTTTTATCTTGGTCGTATCATTTTATTATGTTGTATTTATCCGCAACACCTTAAAGTTTAAACATTAAACTGCTCTGTGGTGCAAAAAAGGTTTTTTAACATAGTAAGAATGTGTGCACATGTACTTAACTATATCTTTTTCTCTTTTTTTGCCTTACTAACATAACATGATAGCTGTCAAATGGAAAGATTTGGTTCTAGAAGAATTCAATGGAATAAAAATCCAATGGAAAAAACAAAATTAACAATAGTTAGAAATCATTATTTTATACTTTAATAAAATTCCATCAAATGTTTGCAGGAAAGGTAATAGTGAGGTGACTAACCCCAAATGATTTATTATTAAACATTTTTAGGTTTTTGTGAGATATTTTAGATTTTTTGTACAAAAATCTACAGGCTGTACCAATAAACATACTTTTTTATTAGGATTTTTTTTTATATTTTCAGTTAAAAATAACCAATCAACAGGCTGGTATAGGATCATTACCCTACACCAAAGAATAATCAACTGACAACTACTTCCTAAAATATTTGTCATATCAACTTAATTGGTGGACAATATGTGTACATGCTTTCTGTCTTCAGCCTATAATGTACTATACTGAAATACTGTGGTGAGCCTAAATTCTGCCATGTAAAGCACAACCCAGTTTGTGAGGGTATTATATTTTACAGTTTGTTCTACTGTAAAATTTTGATATGCACTAAGTTCATGTTACAAACTAAGCTCAAAAGGTGAAGCAAGAGAACTGTTGACTCAGTTGGCCTTCCTCATGCTGTGCTTTGGCATTGCTCCTGTGTTCAAAGCTAGCTGTAAGCAGGAGGATTTATTGTCCCCTGCAGTGCGAGATCTGTCTTAAAGTACCCCATTGTTGTCTGTGAATGAAGTTCAATAATACATGAGGAATATATATTCTGAGTTGTGCTTTTACGGAGCCTGTCTATGCTTTATGTAATATTGCATCACTTCTTTGAGGATCTGACGTAATCCAAAAGGCTAGAGCTTGCATGTGAATACTGACCTCTTTGTGTTAAAAAGAAAGTGTTTGATACCTACAAACAAATCAAGTTTAAGGGTTCCTGAAGTTTGAAAGATAAACATGGATACTGTTTAAATAAACATACATGCTCAGCCGAATGGGAGTGAAGCCTCTAGGAAAGCTCATTGGCTGTGATGCACGGTCAATGTATTCTGTGCGTCATGCTTAGCATGTGTCCCTTGTATTGTCCAAATCATTTCACAGACTTCCTCTGGACTGCACAGTCAGTCTTCACAGAAGCTAGGGAAGAACTGGCTGTCTTTGAAGTATAAACAGGTGGAGCTTTTTCATTCACTTCAAAGACTGCATTTCAACTTTTTTTATGTTTAAGCCTTTTACAGTGAAAACATTTATAGCTGGACCATTATGAAGTCTTCTACTTGCATTTCCATAACTGGTAGTTTCCCTCCATAGGTAGTACTTGGGTTATTTTAGCCAGGTGTGTATACGTTATTCTACTGATATTGAGTGAACAACTTAAAAACTAGAATGCTGCTCTCCTGTATGTCATGGTTAATATGTAAATCACTATACTTCATTCAGTTTACTGACGCAGGCTAAGTGCATCTAATATTGCAACAATACAAACGAACCAAATACTTGAGTTTTGGATGAACATAACATGTAAACACTGTCTTATGAAGACAGTAACTTCATGTTTAAGCAGGCCAAAGCACCGTCACCAGTAAAAAAAAATACCACTTATACACAATACTGTGATGAAGATCACTACATTTTTCACATTTATTGATTCACTATTTAATTTACTTTATATGCTCAATACATATTTAGCCTTCAAATTTTCATAACAGTTTTTACTGAAAAATGTCATACATGCCTCTGGTTTTTAATCTAACGATTTTATCTCATCAAAAAAAGTTAGATGGTAGGATACTCCTTTGCTCTGAATTAGTTAATTAAATAAATCACTTACTCGTAGTATTCTGCAGCCGGGGTAATCTTGTACTTGGCGTATGATAATGATGAGTTTCTATCAGGAAGAGATCCATTGAATTCAGTGCAGTTCTCGCTGTTCCAGCTGTTCCCACATTTGAGCCATGGCAACTCAGTGGTCATGGAGGAGAACAGGTAGTGGAGTGACCAAGCAATGATGACATTGTAGTAGAAGCCAACATACAGGGCTATGAGAATCACAGTGTAGCCCACACCTAAGGAACATCAGGTTATTAATGAGAAAGAAATTATGGCTTACTCTCTCAACATGGAATTCATGCAGCTGTCGAGTTTATGAACACTCTAATGTATGGGTATTACAATGTGATTTTTTTTTGGTGATCATTTATAAAAATAAGTGTATATAGCAGGTGGTATGATAAATAAACAATGGAAAATGAGGTAGGTTCACCCGTTACTCAAAAATAAGCGATATAATCAAAAAACAACGGGTAGCATGGACAAATAAGCACAAGCGGTTGCAGACATACCCCTGAGAACAAGATTTTGTTTTATCGTTTCGCCATTGCCATGACCTGCACCTATATTTTTTCATTGGGACTGTAGTAAATGATAAATGCACAAATTTACTAGTTTGTTGAACACAGAAACACTGTCCATACACAAATATATCCACTATATTTTCATGGTTTCTGGGTGGGTTATTTTACCTACTCTGGAATGCAATGTCCTTACACGAAAAAGAGAAGCCCATAAACCCATCACCCACTCATTCTACGCAGGAAAAAAAACAAATCCGCCTTAGCACAAAAGCCAACAAAAGCAGTGACTGGTGCTGTTTTAACAGTGGAGACAGAGGGACTTCTCTGACGCTTTTTTAAGATACTTGTTATAATACCTCATTTACTCGTTAAACTTTTCATTTTTTTATATTAACTCCTGTTGTACATTTTGTCAAATGAAGTTTAAACAGTTATTGGTTGCATAAATGATTGTGATGAAAAAGATTAGGTTTCTTCTTAGTTGATTAGTTTTATTCTCCTACATATTTCATTGTCTAGGTCATCAGGTGCACACTAGTCTACTAATATTTAAAGTCTGCCAAAGACACAAGTGTAAGTCAAGTGTTGTAAAGCAAAAGCTTCTCACAAGAGTTACAAAATTATGTGAACATAGATTAGTCTGCTTATATAAACATTATACGAAGGCAACGACCTACCTCATTGAACAGATGTGGCAGAGTAGCAACATGTCGCTACACTGAATTGTTGCTACGAAGATGCAGAAGATGATTTACTAATGCAGGTAATAGTTACAGACTTAGTCTAACAGGAATTCATTCACTGTTAGATTGCAAGGAAGTGCATGTAAACTTTAGTATAAGGCCTAAAATCTATGAAAATCTTTCGCCACACAATGTCAACTGACTTCATTTTGACAAATAAATTAAAGGTTTTAACTAGCTGCAAACTCCAGTGAGGTCACTGTCCTTCTCTGTAAATCTAAAATAGACCGGATTTTACTGGAGATGTTTCAGTGTGTTTCTGTCGAATACGAGTGATTAACTCATAATCATCTATTTTCCTTAGCGTACTGTTAACACTGGCCTAGTGTGGTTTTGTTTTACTCATGGAAAGTTGACATTTGCAGAAGGCTGCAAGGTTGAAAGTACAATAGGCGAGGGATTAAAGAAAATACAGAGAGATGAAAGAGCCAATGTGACAGACACTAGTTTAAAGTGACACTATGCACCTCTGAGGGTGAAAGGACAAGAACAGATGGACAAAATTAAAGGGCAAGACACTGAACAGAAGCAAAAAGAACATGACCAAAGCAGGTACACAGATTAGGAGACCAGTGACGGGTGAAGTACATAGACATACATGGTCGCACAACATAGTTGTGCAGGTAACTGTAGAGTGTCTCTGTGTTTGGGTGTGTCACTTTCACCTTTAAAGACGGGGCATATTTTCCAAACCGTAACTGCTCCTTCTCTGTTATACTGGCCTAAGGCAAGCTCCATGTAGAACAATGGCATCCCGGCAATGAACAGGAAAAGAGTATAGGGAATCAAAAAGGCACCTGGAAGGGGAGAAATAATATCATTTTGATATTTTTCAAAAATAAATTAACAAGGGTGTCTAATAGTGAAATAAGCACCAAACAAAAACACAATATCCAAAAAGAAAAGAGGAAAGGAAGTGATAGGGGGCTGCGCATTCTTCAAAAAGCCAGAAACCATAACATACTTGTAAAAGCAACACACCATAATGTACAAGTGGGATGGCTCATGGCTATTTTCATGCTGTGCCTCAGTAGCACACCCACCAAAATGGAAACAACCTCTCACAATTGAATTGTTCTTGACATTGTCCATCACAACTGACACATTATCCACAGTAATGAATACATTTTGCTGAGGGCCTATATGATTGACAGGTCGGCGGTAGAGGTGACCACTGTGAACACTGACCACAACATGTTGATGTGAATGCAGACAAACATAGGACAGGGCACACCTTCTAGTGAGCACTCTGTTGTCATTAGTGTTGAAGGTAAAACAACACTTTGTTTTACATTCCTTTGTTTTTTTTTTTAACCACACGCTGTACTTTTTTCTCTCTCACTGCTGTATAGCATCAATGCAGTGTTTGAATTGTTTACAAAACTACCATAGTCCATTAAAGTCCAGTATTTACATACATTGGTTAAAGCTATTGACTACATTTGAAAAAAATATTTTATGGTGATTATCTTGTTCCTAGAATTTATGAGGAGCCATAAGCCAGTTTAATTTTTCGTCACTTTTCACGAATTATCTGACAGTTTCATATCATGAATTTGATGTCTTGTCATCAGCTAAGATCATTAAAGGACATTTACTTTATTTATTTAGGAAATAAACATAAATAATAATAAACAAATCTACACACACACTGTTACATTACGACTATTTAGATACAGAATCAGAATGAAGGTCATTCTGATCATTAAAAGAATAAGCATCTTTATATTCACACTTACTAGAAACATAGCCCACATACTCACCCCCTCCATTTTTGTAGCACAAGTAAGGAAATCTCCAGACATTAGCCAGGTCCACCGCGAAGCCAATAACCGACAGGAGAAAGTCTATTTTCTTGCCCCAAGTTTCTCGGTTGTCCTCGGAAGAGGATCCGGGTGGACCTACGCGACCACCATTGGTGGGGATGATCGAGGAATTAGTGTACTGGACGCCGTTCTGATCCTTCACTAGAATCAATTCTACCTCTTTTTTCTCCACATTGCACTGTTTCATTGGGGCCACCGATGAGAGCTTGTGTTCTGGCATAACCTGGATATTCATCTTCTCTGCAGTGAGTACGAAGCACACGCTGGCGCGGCGCTCTCACGGCCCCCTGCGGGTTCTGGTGGAGTTAATGGTCTGGGTCGGTGCGCTTGAATAAGGACCGCTATCCCGCCGGCAAAAAGCGGATACGCAAGTGTTCTCCGCCGACACTACAGGTGATACTCCCGTGTACATGGGCTGAAAAGGAGGGGGGAAAAAACAGAGTTTAGAGAGATTTGCTGTTTGTGCGTAAAGTTTCAGTAACGCACAGCGGGAAACTTCTTAGAACTGCGAAGATGAAAAATCGACATTATTCGTCCTGTAGGAAACAGACCTATTGAATCTGGGTTACTGCTATTAGTAAACCATTAAGGAGAAAAATTGCCTGTGGAATCACATGTAGTGAGGAATACGAGGTGACAAGTGAAGCATACTTCAGAGTAAAATCCTCTCTACGTCACAGCGCGCACTCAATGCATTGTGCGCTGAACAATCTACTTAACAGTTATCTAAAACATCATAAGGATTTTTTTTTTAAAGGATAAATGGTTGAATGCAATTGTTGCTAGCGCAATTTAAAGTCCTGCAAATAAAAGGCTTTTTCCATCATACTTGGTAAAGTTAAGGACACGACTCTGTGACCCGATACTGTTGTTGTCCAGATGCTTCTGAGGGAAGACTGCCCATTCTGAAGGAACTTTAAGGCTCGCCTTCTCCAGCAGAGACGATATAAAATGCGAGCTTTTAAATCACTTTCCTCTCTCCCGTCCACGTGATATTTCATAATTGAACACTTTCTCTCCAGTTTGATGTCGACTTGGCATGATTTTTTTTTTTTTTTTTTGTTTTTCTTTGTTTCCTCTTTTTTTTTTTATTTTTTTTTCTTTTTTTCTCCTTTTCC
>VUQR01005931.1:5276-19197 GCA_015108515.1 Hemichromis elongatus
AATGGAAAGACGGATAAAATAAAGCTTGCCTCAGAATGCACTCACCTTACATCCGTTGAGAAAGTTACCGATCGCTAGCACTGTCGCCAGGATGTACCTGAAGGTCTGGCTGGCTGCCAGTTGTTCCATGCCCAACTTCAGATGGAAGAGAGGCTCAGCAATTTCCTTTTTAAGAGGAGTACACATTTAGAGGGCATTTTTGTTGTTCATATAGAATTGTTGAGCCATCACATCCATCTTTTATTTTTATTCGGGTGGTGTTTTGGCCCTGCAGAACTTGTGTTAGTTTGTGCAAGAGCAGTCTCCTGCATGTTCATTCAATCTGTCTGCGAGACATTATTTGCAGTTCTCATACTATGCACTGAAGCACTGGTCCCCAACCTTTTTTGCGCCACGGACCAGTTTATGTCCAACACTATTTTCATGGACCTGCCTTTAAGGTGTTGCGGATAAATACAACAAAATAAAACCAGTACTGGTACCAAAAAAAGAGAATTTATTCATAACACACGGGAAAAGACACAGGGAAACTGAGTTAATGATAAAAAAAATAAATATTGATGATAAAAACCCTGAAAACCATAAATTTCACACTCGAACCTCAACTCTCGCGGCCCGGTACCAAACGGCTCACAGACTTGTACCGGTCCATGACCTGGGGGTCGGGGACTGCTGCAGTAAAGCATAGATTTAAGGTTTATCATATTTGGTTACATTTGAAGTGTTTTTTTTTTTATGAGGTGTATAGTTCAAAATGTACCATGATTGTGGATGAATACAAGCAATAAAAAACGCACATGAGTGGAGTGTTGGCATGTCATCGAAAAAGAAGGACAGGACATTGTCTCGACTGCTCCTTTTATCTCTGTTTTGTTAGATTTAGGCAACATTCATGCAAACGTCTTTCATCTGCGACAATCTTCTCTCTCAGTTCTTTGGTTATCATTGTTATGCATTCAGAAACACTGATAAAACCAGACTATTTATAGACTTACTGAAGTCTATGGAAATATCTTAAATGTTAAATGGAGTGCTAAAGGAGTACCTCTTGCATTAAAATGTGACACCAGGGGCCTTGACTAAGCTTCATTAAGTAGTAACCTGTGAGTGGGAAATGACTGGATTTGTATTTACCCTCTCCAAGGAGTCGTAATCCAGAGCAAAGGCCCAGAGCTGAAGCCTGGAGCTCAAGTGGGGGATTTCCCCCAAAGTGAGGAGGCAAAGCTCAGCCGGTGCCAGAGAGGCATTAGGGTTCTGCGCCTTGGCCTCTTTGATCAGGCAGAGTTCCTCTTCAGTCGGGATCAGTGCTTGAAGACGCTGTTTTGGAATAAGCGTAGAACAGATTATCCCAGACCTATGTCTTCTAGTCTGCAAACCTTTTATTTTACCCTAACATTGCTGGGTACGGTTCATCCAACAAAAATGCTTTAGCTTGAAATCTGGGCAATTTACCCTTTACTGTACCTGAATGTCCTCTCTTTCTAACACACAGCTGTCCATGCTGTAGATAGCAGGGGGGAGGAGGCGAGGAGGGGGCAAGCTGCTCAGGGCAATAGTTATGATGTTGCTGCGCTTCATTCCCAACACCGATATCGATGGCTGCTTCTGTGTAGAGGGGGAATAAAAAAAGGATTTCAGGCATTTTAATTTAAATAATGCACATCGATTTGTAGCTATTCGAAAACCAGAATCACGTGGATGAATGCATAAAAGGATGTATCTGTCATCACTCTCACCTGCCGCCCCGATACAATGTTCAGACTGCTGCCATTGGCTTTAGACTTAAACAAATACTCCAGATTGTTTTTATCCAAATTCACCGGCTCGAGTCCGGCCCAAATGGTCTGAGTCCCAAAGCGTGTCATCCTGGGGAGTGGCGCCAGGTTCTGCAGCTCCCTCCAGTGAAGCTTCAAAGTGCGAGACTTAACAGTACCATCTTTAGGTGAAGCAGAGGGCAAAGGTGAGGCTAGAGAAGGAGGAGGGGGCGGTGGGGGAGGAAGAGGAGGGGGTGCCGGAGGTGCTTGGAGGCATATTGATGATTTGATAGTTGTTGGGGTTTCCTCATCCTCTGTGCTGTCTTCCTCATCCCAGAGGTCGGAGAAATCCAAGGTGTTGAGACAGAGGCGTGCGGCTGGTGTTAGGAATGAACTCCAGGGTTGATCAAAATCCCAGGTCAGCTCTTTGGATTGTTCCAGCTCCTTCATTGATCCTTCAAAGTTGCCTGTAACTCAAAAGTGAAAATCCAGTTGCATTACCTTGACGAGCTAAACTTTCTTTTTTTTGCTTAAGAAAAGGCTAATCCAAGGTGAAAACGTTTTCATATTAGAAAAAAAATTAATAAGCTTCTTCCAGATGTCCTGGTGCAGAGTCCTGATCTTTCACATAAAAGCAAAACTTAAATCCTTCCTTGCCTTCTCACCGTGCACTCAGCAACCACCTCACAAACACTCTGTATCCATCTGAATGTCTGTGGATGCTCTGCCTCACTTGTCCACCACAGAAGTGCATAACTCACACACCCAAGTCACAATTTTTCAACCACCTCTGGGTGTTCTCGCTGCACCGTAACCTGCAATTGCCTTAGGGTGTAGCGTTTGTCCCTCACATCTAAAATGACGAGCCGTGTTTGATCCAAAAGTCCCCCGGTATCTCGTCCGGGTGCCAGAAGCTCGCAGCCTCAGACAAAGGGAAAATTCTTACAATTTTTGACAGGTTGTGTTTAGTCCTGTATCCAAATCTGATGAGAAAATCCAAAGAATGCCTGTCTGAATAGCCAAATGATGTCCCTCCGTCATCTTCCTCTGTTGTTCTCTGAGTGACATCGAGAGCGCTTTCATGAGGAAGTGAGAGAGACTCATTCGTCCGTTGGTGTATCAATTTCGGCTTATTTGAGTTGCGCCCTTTCCCTTCATTTTCTTATCGAGCCTGGATCTCTTGTTTGTATTGCTACTTGTGTATACAGAACCTCTCTATCTGCCTCTGAAGATCAGTGACATCCCCTCCTCTTTTGCCTCCCCTTCTCCCCTATGAGCACATAAAAGAGTGCAACTGACCAAATGTTGACTTGCTTTCATTTTACATGCAACTTTATGCAGGGGTATAATTTCCAGGGGGGTTAGGGGGGGTTATGACCCCCTGAATAATCAGACCAAAGTTATGTTGATGACTTTGTGGGTGACCAATTAGCACACAGTAACTGCAGTTAACATTAGGCCAAAGCACACAATGACACACCTTTATAAAGCACATGCCTGTAATAAACCTTTGCATAAACCTTGTGCTAAAACGGAGAATATTCATGGGTACAACAGCATCTCACAACGGAAAATAAATCATTAATGAAAACAAACAAATTAATAATTAAAAAAAAAACAGGGTTCAGTGCCCATAACTGCAAAAACACTATTGTGAGACTGCAAGTTATAATCGTAAACATCGTGACAAATATGAATCCTGAATTTCATTTCAAAACACAAAATACACAGTTGTGTTCTAAGGAGTCATTTGCATGGTCGACGTGCAGCTCTAATGTGGATCCCTCCCTCGGCCATTAAGCCTCTCCTAATTACACTTTATCTTGTTCAGTGGGCCTGCTGTCTACAAGCAGCATTAGGGCTCAAGGGACATTTAGGCCAAAATGAGGTCCATTTGCGATGGTTAAGCTCATTTAGCATATACAGTACTGTGCAACAGTCTCAGACCACCCTTTATATTTACATTTTAGGAAAAGGGTGAAACAAGTTATTGAAACACACACAAAATATATGGAAATACAGTATCTAAGGCAAAAACAGAGTTTGTACAATTCTAATGAGCTTGAAAGTCAATATTTCGTATGACGACATTTATTTTTGTGTCCACTGACACCATTTTTGTTGAGGGTTTCAAAAAGTGCCTATAACAAAGTGTATGTTTACTAAAACATGTTCATACTTGCAGTTAAAGGCTGAATTAGGTTGACTGTGACCCAGTTACCAGACATAATGTCAGCTGCCCTAACCTAACAATATTTTAGTTATCATGTGGCATCCGTACTAAAACAGACACATCCCCCTTGGGAATTTCATTTCCGGGTGAGTTCTTTTGATTAAAACCAGTGGGAACTTCCAAGTCTCACTCTGTATGTTTGTGTTGTCCTGTTTGTATATGTGACTGTGTGCATCTCTTTTTAACTGCTTCTCCGTCTGCACAACTGCTGACTGTAACCTGGTGTCAAGATAACGATCAGGATAAAAATTACCCATAATCATACCCAGTTTGATGTTTTTAAGAAGTGGGGAGTTGGGAATTAAAGCTTTAAATTTGTCATTGTGGCGTGAATAAGGCACGGCGGGACCACAGACCTTGAATTTGAGCCATTTATTTATATTGGCTGCAGTTTCGAAGCTGACAGCTGCACATCACACCACAACAAAACATCATCAACCCCTGAGTCCCAGTGTTTTAACACGGCGGGCGTGATTACGGATGCCGTGCAGGTGCGACCGCACAGTACCACAGACCACGCCCCACCACAGTCATTCAAAAGGTCACTTAGAACTTATCGAATATAGTTCGATAATAAAAATGGTTATATCAATGACCACGTCACAGTTTTCTGGAATGAAAGTAATGATGGCTTTTGGTTGTTTTACTGATCCTGATACAGATTTATTTATTTATTTATTATTATTAATGCTGCTTTGACCCTGTATGTCCATGAACAATAAAATATAAACTATGTAAAAGTATCTTTTTTCCAGCAGCAATGAGTTAAATTAACAAATTGTAGCTTCTACATCTAAGATGATGTTGAAGTGGCTCAGCCTCTGTGGTGTCATGAAAAATGTGCATGTGAGGATGGATGACTCATCCACTGCAAACCAAATCTACCTACAGGTACAAATAAAGTAACCTGAATCTGAATCTGAGAGGAACTGGGCATGTGCTTTCAGCTTTATGCCAAAGGTTCTCCAGAACAAGCTAAAAAAAGACTTTGAATTAAATTCAAACCACTCACATGCCTTTGAATGTGCACCATATTTTGCCAAGCAACTGAAGGTCTTATTTTTCTGAAGACAATTACATACCAGTATATCACACTTCTTTCTAGCACACATTCATTGCAACAATGCAATGTGGGACTTGTGACCAGTGATGGTACATTTGCTCCTTCCAGTATGCCTGATGTATTGTTGGCACACAAAATCAGGGACTGAGAACCCAGCCAAGGTGGGTGGAAACAATACACCTCTGTTAGTATAGTATCATATCTTGGTATTGTTATGGTTTCTTAACTTCTAGTACAACCAAACAAGTACATTTTAAAACACAGATTTTTCTGTATTTTTTTCTTTAAATATCTCCCATCGGCATGAAAATGTCAGAAAACAACCGCGCATCCTGTCAAGAGCATGGCAAAGCAGCATGTGGCAACAGCTAAGTGTGTAGACATGTCGACCAATCAAAATCCTGTAAACAGTAACACAGAGCACCGTCTGACATCAGAAAAGGAGATACAGGCGAACACCGTTGCCCCTTTTCTTGCTCACATGCAAATACGGGAGCTTAAAATCTTAACTCTGGAAGGAGTTTTTATCAAACGCTCAGTTTTCAGTGTTTAAATGCAAATGAAAGAGCAAAACTTACATTAATGTCCACATGTGGACAGGTACGTGTTTAAAACAAAAACAAATGTACAATTTGACTATAAATCCAGAATTAAGACCTTGAGCTTATTGTTATAATTATTATTGGTTCATTTAACCACTGTGGTCCTTTCGGCTGTTGTTTTAGGTTTTCTGCTGCTTCCAAAACACAAAATGATCACCTTGTTTTCATATGATGCTGTAGGTAGAGCAGGTCACCTGTTAGTTGGAAGACTGATGGTTCATTCCCTGGCTGCTCCAGTCTGCATGCTAAATATCCTTGGGCAAGATCCTAAACCCTGAGTTGCTCTCTGCTGCGTTCATTGGAGTGCGATTGTTAGATGGAAAGTGCTTGTATGAATGAGTGAATGAAGCATGTTGCATAGAGTGCTTTGAATGCCCAGTTATTGTAGAAAAGCGCTGTATCATAAATATCATTTGAATCAGGTCATGTTTTAAAAGCATTGAGTTATTGGATATATATAACATGAACTCATCCTAACTCACAGGAAATGAGTGGTTTATTAGAGGAAATAATAATAATAATAATAATGGATTGCATTTATATAGCGCTTTTCTAGGCACCCAAAGCGCTTTACAATTCCACTATTCATTCACTCTCACATTCATTCCCTGAGTGAGGACAGAGTGCCCATGATCACGTCTGGGGAGATTCAGGGTCAGTTGAGTGCCGTACATATGTGATGTGTGTGGGTGAGCAATAGCGTGTGTGTATGTGCATACACATGTGTGTGTGGGGTGATACCCATGTGCCCTATATCCCAGCCTGTCTTTCTTTCTTTTTTAAGTTCATTTATTGGAAGAGTTCTCGTGCAGGTCATTCTTAAGCTTTCCCAAAATTTGACATGTTCAAACATGCTCTAAGAGTAGTATCATGTCCACATGTTGTTACACCTGTGTTATAACATGTGCTCACCTCTGAATAGTCACAATATTCTACAGTGATTAATTCATTCAATAGTTTTACCTTTAAATGGCAACTTTGCTGATAAGAATATTGAAAATTATATTTTTCCATTGAGTTGAGAACTGACAAACATTGAAATACCAGGTGACATCTTAGCTCCAGTCCTATGTTGAAATAACTTGGAGATTTAGCTCATGATAGCATAGCAGTTACAGTAACACGGGGGCACGTGTGGTATTTGTACCAGCATACATGAATGTAGAGCCTCCTCAGAATAACCCAAATCACTGTCTTATGTTTTAAAGGAATGAAGAAAGATAATCACAGATTATAAACGAAAAAACAAAGAATGATGTTACACCATCTTAAACCTGTTGCTACACAACTGTCTGAAACATACTTGGATGGAGCAAGATGCTAAAGAACCTAAAGATCAGGCAGTTTATGTGCTTCAGAACCGTAAAGGAGGCGTGTGACTAGTTAGATACGGATGTAATTTCCTATTTAATGAATTTAATTCATTACCTTTTGGATTAATACAATTTTACTAAAAGAAGTGAAATTTGTTATTGAATGAAGATGAAGGTTATTTGTTTTGTTTTTTTAAACTGTTGTCTGTATTGACAGTAAATTTGTTTTTTATTTGAAAAGAAAAAGTTAATACTTACAGTCAATTAGTTAAATGTTTAGGTTATTTTTTTATGTTACTAATTCAGTGTGGCACCGTGCCTGGTGATGATAATTAACTTGTTAACATGCAATTCATTCCCTGTGTGTGTCCAATTTTTGGTTTCATTTAGTAGTTCATTAATATAGTGATGTGCTGTGCATAGTCAGTGTCAGAAACAGTGAAAAGGCACCCTTCTCCTATTTACCAAAAATATCAAAACACACTACATACATTCTTAGCTAATGATGATATTGTTTGTTTTCTATTTTTCAATGTGACAACAAAAACAACAAAAGTTTATGGAAGCTTGTTTCTACCACTGGGGGAAAAAATGAAATTTTTGAGATACCTAACCTTAAATATTAACCTAATAACCGAAATTTTGACTTATTTATAGTATAAAACTCTTTGTGAAGCATCATCAATTTTTTATGAAGGAAAAAAAATTCATACATTTTAAACAACAAACCATAAAATAAATAAAATCTAATACCCATGTTAATATTTATATTTCAAGAAGACAGCTAGAAGCAAGAAGCTGAAACGACAGCTAAAATGCAATTTTGAGGGGTTTCTCAAGATCTACTTTGTATTTTAAATAATATTTTAAACCGTTTTTTCAACAACCGGATTTACATTTTGCCTCGGGAAAGGTTCAAGCATATGTTTTTTTTTTTAGTATTCAGTCATTTTTAAATTTATGAGTGGGGCAAAAAGGTCACGCAATCGTTATCTTCAAAGGCATTTATTTTGAAGGCACCGGACGGAAATCCCTCTTATGTGCCATTGCTCCCTCGCGCCCCGCGTTGTTTTGTGAACGTTCGGTATCCCAGCGAGCACGCGCTTCCCGGACCGTAGCTGCCCGTCATCACTCGCGCTGACATCACACGGAGGATTTGCTACAATGTCAAACACTCACAAGCAGCGCGAGCTCATGGCTTCCCCGCGCCACAATGACAAACACCGCCGCGTCCTGCTGCTCATCCTCTAAATACACAACTGCGACCACCGTCCATGGCTTTACTCCGCGATTTCCGACAGGATGCGTTTGAGGTGAGACGGGTCACTCCGTTCTTTTCTGAATTACTCATTTTTTTCCTCTAATACATTTAGTTTATTTTGCATTGTTTTTAATTTAAAATTGCAGCTGATGTTTGAATTCTTGTTCGTAACCCCCCCTAAAAAAAACAAAACCATATAAACGGTGACGGCGTATTTCCCCGTATCTTTATGTGAAAACTTCCCCGGCTGTGTAACGTTGATTGCCGTGCGCTATTGCGTAATGGGAGTGCGGACACCGCTGAACGGATTTTACAGTGAGGTGCCGCGATGACACATCTCTGATAGCGCAAGCTCGTTGTTTGCGTAGTAAAGACAGCGTCACGTTTGCACACCCCTGTAACGCCAAGTTTGCAGCCAAATAACGCATTTATCTCCTCACTGATTCACTCAAAGCATAACACTTCCAGGCTGTTAGTTGACCCAGCTATAATTTAAATTATTAAAATTTTTAATGAAAATTAAAGGTCCGCATTAAACAAATACATGCTAAAAACATAGAAGAATTTTTAAGCGACTTTTGCTTGTATTTTTAGTCGGAAAATATATAAATATATAAAGTTGCTACTGATTGTTGCTACTTTTAGAATATCTGCAGTGCTGTGAAAATACATTTATCCTTTTCTAATTTTCCCTCATTTGTCACGCTTACTTGTTTTAGATCATCAAACACATTTTAATATCACACGGTGATAACTGATTAAAAAATTTGAGTTTTTTTAAAATGATTACTTTATTTATAAAGGAAAAAATAAAGCTACCCCCATCCCCTGTGTGGAAAACTAATCGCCCCGCTTTGTTAAATCATGTTCATGTTCAGTAGCTACAGCCAGACCTGCCGAACGAAGAAATCACTTCAATAGAAGCTGTCTGACAAAATGAACCTAATCTAAAGAACAGCTGAAAAACAAAGTCATTGACATCTGTCAGTCTGGAAACGGTTACAAAGCTATTTTTAAGGTTTTGGGACTCGAGACCAGTGGAACAGTGGTGAACCTTCCCAGGAGTGGCCTACCAAAATTACCCCGGGTCGCCAGGAAGTCACAAAAGACCACAGAACAGCATTAAAGAACCGCAGGCCTCACCTGCTTCAGCTAAGGTCAGAGTTCGTGATTCAACAATAAGAAAGAGACTGGCTAAAAATCAGAGTGCATGGGAGAGTTTAAGGAGAAAATCACTTCTGACCAAAAGGCTCGTCTTACATTCATCAAAAAAACATTTCGATGATCCCGACGAGTTCTGGGAAAAGATTCTGTGGACTGACGAGACAGAAGCTGAACTGTTTGGGAGGTTCGAGTCCAGTTACATCCGCAGAAAACTAACACAGCAATCCATGAACGGAACGTCGTACCGACAGGCAGACACGGTGGTGGTAGTGTGATGGTCGGGGCTGCTTTGCTGCTTCAGGGCGACTTTGCTCTAACTGACGGAACCATGAATCCTGCTCTCTAACTAAAAATCCTGACGGAGAATGTCCAGCTTCAGATCGGGATTGGGATACTTGGCATGACCTTAAACAGACCGTTCATCCTCAGAAACCCTCCGGTGTAGCTGAATTAAACAAATCCTGCTAATAGTTGATGCTAAGGATGGCACAACCAGTTATTAGTTTTAGGGGGCACTTACTTTTTCGCACAGGGCCATGTAGGTTTGGATAACTTTTTTCTTCCCAGTCAATGAAATCATCATTTAAAACCTGCATTTTGTATTTACTCTGGTTCTATTTGTCTAATATTAGAATATTAGAACATGTAAGTGTGACAAATATGCAAAAAACCCCTGAGAAATGAGCAGTGGGGTGACTGCTTTTATAAATATCAGCGTCAGAAGAAGACACTGAGCGTAAGGTGACCAGCTTTGAACCTGCCCGTGTGCTGTTTGTGTGTCCCAGCAGGTCTATGTGAGTGCGTGAGCCAGGTCAGAGGTCATGTTGCGGAGGGAATCCGACTCCCACGGCCTCTTTACCTTCGGAGAGACGTCTGACAATGACTGTGAGGTGAGGCTGTTTATTTATACCTGCTACCGGCATGCCTCTTCAATCTGCATGCGGCTCTAAAGTAGGCTGCTGTTGACACAAAAGGTAACCGAAGTTACCCACAGATCCAGTTGATGATCAGGTAATATCTCCATTTTTTGACCCAGTTGTATTATTATTATTTTTTTTTACCTTTAAATAAGTCCGGTGCTCGTCACTCGGCAGTCGAGCATTTTTAAGCGTTTTTAAATGCGAGTAGGCAGATAATGTCCAAAGCCAGAAATCTCTCCTCTGAGCCGTTGACAGAGATATTAAAACTTTTGCCGATGAAATCCAACAGCCAGGCTCATCCCAGGTCATGTGACAGTGGTATTGCTGTACCTTATGTAAGTTTGTACAGGCTCTTTACTCCTTTCTTTTATCTCTGTCATAATGCTGCTGTCTAAAGATAAAAGGGAGCAGAAGCTTCAGCAAGTCAACAGATCACAGTTGTTTATCCTCCCTGTCTTTGTCTCTCTGTCTCAGATGGGGGCGAGCTGCGGAGAGGTAGATGTAGTGTGTCTGTGCGAGGCCGGTCCCTGTACACTTTATTCAGAAGCACACACGCCTACGCCGGTGAGTGCTCAGGCTTTCCACTTAAGTGTCTGTGGCCGTCGCTCAACCCGCTCAGATCTGAGAGCGTTTCTTCATCTGTAATCAGGCTCTAAATGCTTCCTGACGACCTCTCTGCATCGTTGTCGCTGCCCTGTTTTATTTTAAAGTACCCGTTCACAGATATCGACAAATCACGTGTTAGCTTTTCGTTTTGTTGTTTTTTTGTTTTTCCAAGGTGTGAATCTAATCAGTAGGTCTGTCTCTCTTCCTGCTTTCTGTTTTCAGGATACGCGGCTGTGCGAGCGTTGTGGAAAAAACAAAGTAATGGTAACCAGGTACTCTGAGGGATACGGCACAGAGGTAATGTGTAGCATATGTGTGCGTGTCTTTATGACGGTGCTCTGTGTGCAGCTACTTGATGCTGTTGCAGAGCGCTGTATGTAACACGTTACAAGACTTTTTGATGTTTGTGTTGATTTCCTGGCAGGCAGCTGGCATTTTTATAGCATTTTAAGATTCCAGCATGTGAGCGGCGCATGAGTAATACCAGGGTTCACGCAGGCCGGATGATTGATGCTGATGCCACTGATAGACATTTTCAAACAGGATTTTCAGTGTCTTAAAACTAGAGCTGGACCATTTGTTGCTAACGCATCTACAGCTCTGTGCAAAAGTCTTGAGCCAGCCCTGATGTATGATGTATTTTGTCATATTTCGTATCTGGAGGCAAATACTGAAACATGCACAAACTTACAGGTAAATACAGCATAAAAATCAAAACACAGCTTGAAATCAATGTTTGGTGCGGCCACCTTTATTCTTCAACGCAGCTTGAAATCTCTCAGACAAGCTTTCTGTCATTTCTTTTAGGAATAGTTGTCCGGGCTTCTTGAAGGACATTCAAAGCTCTTCTTTGTCCTTTGGCGAGTCCAATAAATGGCTGATGTTATGACCGACTGTTTTTTTTTTTAATGCTTTTGCTGCATTTGCAGTGTTTGGCATCATTGTCATGCTGAAAAATGAAAGTCAGATGCTTTCCAGATGGCTCAAAATCTGACCATGTGGTAGGGTCGGGCGATATGTAAAAAATTTCCCAACCGACAATCGTTAAGTCCAATAAATGACGATGGGCGATATATTCGCGCATGTGCAGTCTTTTTCATAGGCGGAGGAATGTAATCGTGCACGGACTGACAACACAGACGAAGTCCAAAAATGGACAAAGTAATTGCCAAAAAACATATAAAGTCGCCAATTTGAGATTTCTTTGGCTTTAAACCGAATAAAAGAGGTAAACCTAAGGATGCACCCAAAGCGCTGTGTCGCTTGTGATGTATAGTGTGAGCAAAGAACTCAAACACTAATTACTTGCATGAGCATGTATGTGTCCACCATCCCAGTGTTGTTTTCTGAACAGAGCCTACTGCTTTCTTTCTGTTATGAGTTTGAGTAAATGAATCGCTGCATTTGCTTGCAGATGAAAGACGGTGCTTTTAAAATAGCGCTATTATTATTATTTTTTTCTCTGTTGACTGCTTCTATTAGCTCCATCATTATTAGCAAATATGCTCATGGGCAGATAAATAAATAAATCAGCCTCGATAGGCTAGTCGATTATTTCGTCCAGTCACCCAACCAGACCGTGTGGTCTGTTAATTTTGACAACATCTCCAACACCACTGGCTGAAATGCAACACCAAGCCATGATGGAGCCAACACCGTGCTACATAGATGCCTCTCTCCTGACTTCCTCAAAACAAAACAAACAAACAAAAATGGATTCCTCACTAGTTGCTAACGCATCTACAGCTCGGGCCTGTTGCTGTTGTTTTTCAGTCCAGCTTTTGCTGTAGTTAGATTTTTAGTCCTGGCACTTTTTCTTTTGTCCTTCACTTGTCCAGCTTCATCAGATTTCCTCACCATGTAGCAACATGACAAGTTTTCAGCTAATAGCTCTTTGGGAATCACCTTGTTGGTGCACAAATACTTTTTCTTTGGCATCTTGCACAGATTTCTCAAATGGGAACAAATTATGTGTTTTGTGACAAAGTTTCAGGTACTAGAGTGAACAAAGAGGGGAAAAAGCAGAAAAACTTTGGAAGATCTCCAGAAAGGCTGGAGTACTTTAAAAACTAAAAGAACGTCTGTCTCCTTAAAACAAAATATTAAAATTAGGAGGGACTCCAGACTTTTGCACAATTCTGTATAAATGGCTAATAAGTATCAAACTGGAAATCTACACTGGAATTATTTTAATCAGTGAGGTGGAGGATGCTGCAAACTAGTGAAAACCAACAAGTATGATTCGTGATACAGTTTTCCTGAGTTGATGGTAGTGATGTTCGCTAACCTTACATGAAACAAAATCCATGATAAAGGGAAGCATGTGAGCACTTTACCAAACAAGTAAAATATAATGAAATCATTTATTATAATGTCTTTATCTGTTTACTGTGACCTGAACTTAAAACTAGCCTAAACTAGCTAGCTTGTTTAGCAGAGTGCATCTACTCTAACATGTAAATAAAATCATTAAATAAGAAGTCTGTCGCAGGGCCAACACACAGGGACAGACAACCATTCGCACTCAAACCTATGGGCAATTTAGATTTTTCAATTAACCTATCCCCTCAAACTGCATGTCTTTGGACTGTGGGAGGAAGCTGGAGTATCTGGAGAGAACCCATGCAAACACGGGGAGAACATGCAAACTCCACACAGAAAGACCCCGGCCTGATGGTGGAATTGAACTCAGGACCTTCTTGCTGTGAGGCAACAGTGCTAAACTCCGTGCCAACGTGCTGCAGTCTAGAGATACGATATATATTTCTTTATCACCTTTTTATCCACTGCAGATTTATCCCAGTGGTTAAACTTTCTCTTATTAGCAAAAACAGATAGTGACAAAGTTTTTGTTGGGGCTATTGTACTAAACACGTATGAATCCCCACAGCACGTGATATCTGTGTGTTACGATTTGATGCGACCTTTTATGCTTCAGCTCTGTGTTGAGCTTGGCTACACCCGTGTCAGTGAATAAACCTCAGTGTCACAGAAGTCCTTGTTTT
>VUQR01005938.1:6178-17370 GCA_015108515.1 Hemichromis elongatus
GTTAATTAGGCTTTTAGACTGCGAGCCAAGGTGAGGTTTAAAGAGCGATTTGTTAGACCGTGATGACTTTGCAGGCCAATTTGCGAAAGGTCAAGGTAGTAGATATTTGGATGTCAAAAATGGCACCGAAATGTCATCGGTGCCAATGGATCGCTTTTGATAACTGTGATGGCATAATTCTTAGTCTTCTCATTAGATGATTCTTTGTGGCTTTGGAGGAAGTGCTGAGCTAATTGTGATGATTGACTGATGATTGACTGGGTGCGGCTCAGTGCAATCAGCTCCTGGACTTAAAGCTGAAAAGCTTCAGGGTAATGAAACACGGTTTATTTTAACATTCAGCTGATGCAAGCGACCAAGCTTCTATCATCAGGAATAATAAAATGAGGCCATATTCTGGATGAAAAAACATACATGCAAAGTGTTTCTTTAAGGAGAAAACGACCAGCTTTCTTTCCAACGGAGGAGGAAATCACCTGGATCAAAGTGTGCTTTGGCACCGGGGGACGTGATCAAACTGCTCATGTCTTTAAATGAAATCACATGTGATCTAGTGGCGGGGAGCTTCCACAGCGGTGCCACAGTATTGTTTCCAAAAGTCCTTTAAATGGAAAACATTTGCTGGGGTTGAATTTTCAGAACATGAAGAGAGGGAGAGGAGAAAAGAAAGCGAAGAGGAAAACACCAGCAGAAAGTAACGGTAATTAAAGCTGAAGGGAGGATTTTGATTCAGGGCTGCATGGCGTTCTGCGGGGCGAGTTCGGTTTACCATAACGGCGTCCGAGGCCAATTGTCAGGGTGGTCAGGATGATATCATGGAAGGGAGGGTATGTGGCGACAAATCAGCTTTGGTGGCTTAATGAAAAATGGCAGATAGGGTTCGACTCTACCAGAAGAAACACTTAGCTAACTGGGAAAGCTGAAAGTAGTATGTGTAATCAATGGTTATTAAAATCAAAATCACTTCAGCTGCCTATAAACATACACGGGATTGCCTCAGTGATCACTGAGTCAGCAGAGGAAGATTTCCTTTTAATTACGGCGTGCAGTTTGTGGATATGTTTGCTTTGTTCTGTTCAGGAACTCCTCCAGGGACTGCAAAAAGCTAAAAAGGCCTGTATTAACTTATTAACATTCACCAGGCCACCAGCAACCCATTTAGGTTTGACTTTTCTTTTATCCACATGTTAATTAGGCACATTTTCACAAATTGGAAACCCACGACTTTAACTCTAGATAGTTGTCAGTGACGTGGTAGATCTTAAGAGGTTCAGGTTCTGTGGTTTAGTGATTACGACTATTACAACCCTTCATGTTACGGCCAGATTTTGTCTAGTTTTGAACCCAGTTTTGACCTGGAATTAGTCATTTTGACCCCATCAGTCTCCAATGGCTTATCAATAAACCATTAAAAATAGGTTTAAAAACTAGTGACCCTTCAAATCAACCAAATCTCTTACATGCATTTTGGCATTACAGTTCTTCTTTTTTGAGATTATCCAACTGAATATCAGAAACAGGCAGAAGTGCCATCAAAGGCTTGGACATTGGCCGAAATTTAACACTACTGAAACAAGCCACATTGAACCTGTTGGCACATCAAGGACTTTTTAACCTCTTAACATCCACCAGGTCACAAGGCAACACATCTATGTAAGTAGGGTTGTGTTTAGCTTCAGTCGCTTACTATATAGGTCAATTTTTTTATTAACTAGAAACTACAAACATATGCTTTCCCTAACCCTAACTCTAGATCAGTAGTCAGTGATTCAGGGTCTTTATAACTTACAACTTTAGTTGAGTTTGAACCCCGTTTTGAGCGTGAAATGGTTGTTGAACAGTTTGAGAAGCTTATAACATCTACCAGGTCCAACAAGTTGCAGCTGACCTGACCTACCCTATATCGTGGGAGTTAAAAACAAAGGACTTTCATTATTATGTTTATTTTATCCAATAGCACTGGGTTAGAGTAATAATCATCAACGATAGGGCCGTTAGACCTTAAAGACTTGCAGACCGACAAAAAAACATGCACGTAAGGCACCAGACAAGCATGGCTTAACATGAAAGGTTTCACACACATACAGCGAATAACTGAACTCACCTGTACCATTTCCAACCGTCTGCAAAGTGGTATCAGGCCCCAGGGTGTCAAAATCATCTTTTATTTCATCTGCACAAAAACAGAAGAAGAAGAAAAAGCGGAGAAGGGAGGGTGAGTACCTCGATGTAGCGTGCACGCTGACAAACGCTGACAATGAGGCCTTTAAGAAGAAGGTATGGAGAAACCAATAAAGGCACCGCTGTGCATCGCGGTGCACCGCCGCTTTGTTCAGCATGCTTAATGAATGCTATCATCTGAGCCAGACAGTGACTTATTTACCTTTAACATGACAACAAGCGGCGGGGGAGGCGAAGAAAGCTTCAATCGCCAAACAGAGCGATTAAATACAACACGGAACACATCCACCTGAGCAATCATAGAGCTCCAGCCAACACGCAGGCTGAGCTTATTACTCCCCGGCTGTGACGCCGCTGCAATCCGCTGCATGCAGGATCACGCTCGTTTTTTATCATATGTCATTTTGGTGGATGCTTTTATCCAAAGCAGCTTGGAGTATTGTGAGCGCGCACATTTTTGTGATTCACCACAAGCCCTGGCAGAGACTTAGTAGTGCCTTGCTCCGAAACTAAAAGGAATACAACCCTTAACCACAAATTAAGAGTTTTAGTTGCACAAACATTTCTCCCGGGCAGAAATAACCTCATTGGTCGGGGTAAACCTCAGGTGGGTGGAGTCAGAAAATAAATAAATTAATGCTTTCTGGTGAGGTATGAAGCCCGACAATACAGAAAAACATGTAAAACAGGAGGAAGCTATTATTTCAAAGCCTCGCACACACGGTACTGAAGGGGAAAGCGCATTTTTAACCAAAAAAAGAAACACATTTGATCTGCCCTATTTACCACTTTTCAAGCCTTTATAGGCCTTTGAATATTCCTTCTTCTGCCCCAACCTATCTGGATTGAAAGCCTTTCATAATAGCCTTTTATTTGAAAGTTATCAAGCAATATTCCTCAGTCTCTGGCTAGATTTTAGGCTCTAAGAATCCGTGGCTTTCTTTTTTTGGCTCCACCTACTCAAGCCTGACCTCAGCTATTCAGATTATTCCTTCATTTCAAAGAAACCCTGCCTTGGAGAAATGTTGGTTTAAGCAGGACAAGTTCTTACTGCCAATCAGGATAATGGCTCCCGGTCTGTGCAGACGGGCAGATATTGCCCTGGCACAGGTGAGGCGACAGTAAATAAAGGGTGGATTGACAGGCTCATAAACAAACCCTCTTTTCCACCTCCACCTCACGGTCGACAGGAGGACACAGACTTGACAATCAGCTTAAGAAGTCCCTGGTCCCTCCTTCCTGCCCCGTCAGTAAAAATTAAATCAAGGTGCTTCCGAGAACATGAGGCCTTTGTCTTAAAATAAAAAACAAGAACAAAAAACCTGCATTGTCTTCTTTTCACGCATCTGTTCTTGCTCTGCTGCTCCTGCAAGGAGGTTACAAGCGTTGCATTGTGAGCATTTTTTTTTTTTTTCCCCGAGATGACAGCAGGATCCGATGTATCGGACTATCCCTTGGCTATTAAACCAGGATGAGCGCCTACATAAGAGCAACCTGGCTGAGATAATACAGGAAAGGTGGTGGGTGTGTTGTTGATAATAATGTTATCCTGCTTACATTGCTCTGCACAAAAGCCAGAAGCAAAAAGAGTTTTTATTTGGAGTTGGAAACAATGGGCTCGATCGCTGTGGAATGCTTTCTAAGGCTCGCAATTCGGGGTTTGCTTGAAATTAGAGATTTGGCTTCTGCGGTGAAATGATAAATACCCCTGTCAATGGCTTCAGAGAATAATGACAGACTCTTCTGCAGGGGTATGTCCTAGTTTAACTTTCCCCATGCTGTACATTTGATTGCACGTCTGCCAAACAGCATCGAAACCACAGTCGCACTATGGGAAAATAAATGGGTTTTAAAGAACATAAATTAAAGCTATGACAAAACAAAACAGATAAAAAAATACCTCCACCACAGATTAAAATATACCCACACGTATCAGATATCAGAATGCAGAAAAGCCCCCCCCGCCCCGTCCACCCTTTTGTGCTTAAAACTCCCTCACATTTCTATGTCCTCGTAGGCACCGTGTTTGCTTTGGGTAATCAAATTTGACTGCATACTTTTAGTCTGACGCAAGGGGATGACCAGTGGGATTTACTGGCCCTTCAGTCTCCCCTATTTACCTTGGAGAACTTTTGTTATCTGTGGTCTGAAGGGAGGGACGGCTGCTTCCAGTAGGAGGTAGACTAACACCACATACACCTCTCTGCTATGGCCTCTGGCACACATACATGCATAGATCCATGCCAGTGCTGAGCTACATTCAAATAGGACAAAGTGCCATTGCAGTGAGTGACTGTGGCTCGTTGCTCTCGTCACACTTTTTAACTTTTTCTGTTTACATATTGCATAGTTCTGTCTGATAGACTCAAATTTGTTCCCTTGTTTTATAAATGGTATTAAACCTCCTATTTATCATTGTCTGTAAATTCTTAATTTTAGCTTACTATTTCAACTGTTGTCCAAAATGTAAGCTAACTGTTAGCAATATTATTAGCTATGCTAATAAGCTAGCCATTTCAATTATACTTAGTTTGTAAAATAAACTGTATTTTCTCCTTTTTCATATTAGCCGAGCTGGGCACAGAATATAGAAACAGGCCCTTGGCAATGGATGGGAATTATGATTAGGAATCGTTGGCTGGGAATGGCTGCCTTAAACTAATAAAAAGGTCCAACATTAATGTTATTAGCTTCTGTTTAGAGAAGAATTCTTAGAAAAGAGAGGTTATCCTTGAAAGGGAGCATAAAAATGTTACATTATGAAAACAAAAACTGCAAGTAATGTCAGAAAAGCAAAAGAAGAGAGGCATCTGATTTCTTCTGGATCCACTTATACCACAAATATGTGCCTATTCTTGGTCATGGAAAGCGTCTTGGATGAAAGTGTCCACTAAATGGTGGAAAAGTGTGTTTTGTTAGCAGTAAATCACCGAAGACCTGAGGCGGTAAGGTACACACCTCCTTGAAGAGTGATGTTGAGGTTTGAGAGCCGACTCTGGACTCAGGAGGAGTCCAGACTACCTTTGGCCCAACTGTAATTCCACCTATTTTCATAGCAGCTCGGATGCTGTTTATTTTGAAAACATTCCTGTTTTTATGGCCGGTCACCGCAGTCACAGGCGCTTTAAAGTTCTGCCTTCGTGCATTTAGTCTCATTTATCCTGAATCTGTCATGTTAGAGTCAAGCGCCTAATAGTTCTGAATCTCGGAAACAAAACAAAAGTGGCTGGATTAAAGGTTTTAGAAGGCTAATGCAAAATTGGATATTTTTAGACTTGTCAATGGCAGATACTCGGTTCCATCGCTTTGAAATTGAGCATTTAGCAGCCAAAGAACACAGTGTTTTCCTCTGAATTTTATTCTTGGCAGGATGGACAGGCAGCTAAAACGCTATGGGAAAGTCCTGGACTGCAATAGGTGTTTAAATGACAAATTAATAACCGCACAACTCGATAGATGTGCAAAGAAAACAAGAACCACTGTTTGATAAAAAAACAGAAGGCCAAATTTGGCTAAAAAAAAAAATTTTTTGGTTTTGTTTTGTTTGCAAACAACACAAACATGAAGCAAACAGCGCTGCTGTCAGAACTCCCCACCCCCACCCCACCGACGGCTGGGAGAAGGGGTTTAAAAAGGGCAACGGGGGGAAGACAGGTGATTTATTTGAAAATGCCTGTCAGTGATAATGATGTCATGCTTTCCAGCACATCGTGTCCAGCCTCACTGTGGGATTAAGGAATGTCAAGGACAATGCCAGACACAAGACTCCGATTGTGCGGTGGAATCAGACGAGGCTCCGCGATAAACTTGTTCTTTCTTACATGCTGTAGTTGTGTCTGGGAGAGTCACCTCGGCTGTTTTTCTTTTCCCGTACAGTTTCTATTTTTTGGTCCAAATATTCCCAACCCTTCTCAGTACCTTCATTCAATCATGTTTCCAAGACCTGTGCAAAAAAACTCTCGATAGGGGAGTGACGACCAAATCAGTCCGAGTAGGAAGGAGGGAGGGTGCTAACTTATCTCAGGCCTGAGTTATGTGCTGAGGTATCACTGTAGACACTTAGGCACCGCGGATGTTAAAAAAAAAAAAGACAGGCTGGGAAACACAGCACCCGCAAGATTGGGAAAGAGACTCCCAAACGCTCTAATGAACTTGACTTGCTCTCCGAAATATGTCAGACGCTTTATCACACAAGAAGCATATTATCTGGGAATTGCAACATAGTTGAATTACAGACATTATGGCACCGCAGGTCTTTATCAAATAAACAATTACCGTGTGCAATGACAGCTTGTTTATCCTTTATCTTGATTTATTTACCAAACTGTCTTTTCTTTCTTCCACCCCTTAAGGAGGCAATATGAACGGTTATTTAGGAGAAGGGAAAGTTGATACCCGCTAAGTTTCCCCCCCCCCTTATCCCTAATAAATGTGCAATTTTCCCCCATATTAAAATTTAAGACTGCTGAATGTTCCCCCGTTTTTCGGCACTGTGCACAGCTAGTTCATTAGCAGAAATGAATAGCAAAGCCCAGCTCATTTAAATGGGCTGTCTTACATGACTTCTCGCCATACTCTGTTCCTGTCACATGCTTCCAAGAATCATTGACTCTTATTATACATGTAAATGGCTATCATAAAAATAAAAATTTCATTTAAGATTGTTAATGACTTTTTGCAGCAGTCTGGCTTCCTTTAATGATTATACCCTGCCCCCTAATTAAAAGTATTTATCTTTCAAGCATCCGTGACTGGGGCCCCTGCAGTAGGAGTTGCTCAAACAAAAGACGATAAGTCAGTCAAGTTGGGTTAGGTATCACCTGCCTGGGATTAGGCAGCTTGTTAGAGGGGAGACGAATTAAGCAGCATCAGTCACTGCCGGACATTGCTGAAACGCCATAAAAACACACTGAGATTTCATTTCCTGCAGCTCGCAGGCTTCTTCCCCACTCCACCTCCTCCTTATACATTACTGTAAATATTTTTTTGTTGTTTGGCTTTTCTCTAAGCGTGAACCAAATGCTCTCTGCCGCTCACAGAGAAACTGTTTATCATGTCTGTCTGCTGAGGGAGCGTCATCGGGGCTTCACCGTCAGACCTGGCTCAAGCATTGTTTGCGAAACGCTCCGTGGCGTTTGTTTAAGTCTGCTCGGGCACCAGATGGGTGGGGTTTACAGCATAAGATGATACCACAAGCGGCAGGATGAGCACACATTCACTATAGAGTATCCGAGAGTCAGCTTAGTGGTAGTTTTTCTGACTGACAGCTCACCTGAACCCCACACATCTGGTAAGAAAAGCCAGGAGTTCTAGCGGTTCTAATCCTTCCCAACCCCGACCGTAACTCTAAACCTGGACTATCATCTCATTTTTGCTTTTATTAAGTCTTGGCAAACAGGAGAAAAAGAAAACTACCATCCTAATTGACCAAAACCAACCAAACTTAGCATTTCTTCCAAAAAAAAAAAAGAAGCTCAAAACATAGGGTGAGAGTAGGGTAGGTTAGTGTTACCGCCTATAAGAACTTAAACCACAAGGGGTTAAAAAAAACAAAACAAAACATGGTTCTTTGTTTGATTTAAAATATATTTTTCTATCATCTTCTGATATTTCTAATAGTGCAGGTCACGTTTCTCAAATAGTGGATATCCGAGTTTGGAATAAACACCCCCATATGTTTTCTTTGTCATTTCAGGCAACAGATTGCTGCCTGTTTAGGAACCTCAGTGGGCAGATCCACAACTGTTCTAGTCAACAAAACCTAGACTGAAAGCCAAGCAGAATTTAATTAGAAAATCATCAATTTGCCTTTTTGCCAGCTTTACAAGCTCAAGAAAAATCCAGCACAGAGTTACTTTGGGAAGTCACAGAGCTTATCCACGATCACGACATCAAGCTGATGCCATTCTACACATCTGACAACTGCCAAGGCTCATTTTAAAGTGCCTCATTAAGGTTGCATCTGCAAGCTGCTTTGCAACCCAACTATTAACAAACTCCAACGGTTGACATGACTGAATTTACTTGTTCAACACTCACCAGTACCATCCACGGAGGCACTCAGCATGTCATTGTCGGGCCAAATGTGCTCCACGCCGCTGTCCCTCATCTCGTCGTCGTCGTCGTCCTTGGTCAGCAGGCCGTGGCCCTCGATACGCGGCGAGACCTCCGGGTTGGTGAGGCTGGCCGGGCTGCCGGTTCCGTTGATCAGAGGGTCTTCCTCGGACACTGGCAGCTTGTCCTCCTCCTCCGTCTCTGAGCCGGTCTCCACCACATTCTCGTAGTTGAGAGCTGTGACACAAAGGAAGAACAAATTTGGTCAGCACAGGAAAGCACGGCGGAGAAATAATGCGGTTCTCTACAACTTCTTGTAGACAGATGAATCCGACGAGGGATTTCGACCAGTTTTGAAAACTGAGGTCTATCCGAAGATTAAAAGGATAACCCCACATTACTGCTCAATGCAAGGCGTAGGCCTCTTTTTCTTTTGGTGGGTTACACCCCAATTACAGCATCTACGGCTGGAATTTGTGACTAAACCACAGCGGTGGGCAGACAGCTGTCGAGGAGATGCGAGCCAAAATAGCCACTAATTTTCAGTCGTGCTCACATGCCTCGGATGCCAACGAGCTGCACCTTTCAGGATGGCTCTGCTCTGGAGCATACCGCTCACATTTGAGATGCTCCACATAGCACGTACAATATTACAAATGTTGTTGCTATGCATACAAAAGGCTTAACCTATAGTGATTTAGATTATTCACTGCATGTAGCCCTCGGATGTCTTCACATTTGCATTGCCAGTGAACCATGAACATTAATATAAATGTTTCCCAACATATTACAATATAAAAGCATGGCAGCGCCTTTAGGCACACACAGACACACATTCAAAACTCCAACAGCAGGGCTCGCCCAGTTCCACAACACCCAGGTCCCAGACATATGCCTGCATTTCTTAAAATAGACGGCCTGTAAATAAGGGCTGTGAACTCAATCAAAGGTGGCTCTTGTGCAAATTAGTCACCACCATCGGCTGGTTCTCAGCGAGTACGCGCCACGGCGTAAATCACAGCAGAAAAGGGACGTCAGAGGACTTATTGGAGCAGTGCAGATGGATGGCATCACATGGGGACACACCTCATTGGCAGCTTGTGCAAAAATGTTCTGTGGTGAGAGCCAATCATGGGAGGGCCCAGAGTCTGAGCCACCGAAGTGAAGAGGTGGAGGCTTTAGTTGAATTTATGTTTCCGAGTCATAAAAAAAAACCTTAGCGAGCCCACAAGTCAGCAGAGCTTCGGTGAAAATCAATAGATTTATATCTTGTTTGTGGAAAATATGCAGAACTCCTCACATTGTGACCCTGCGAGGAATCAACAAGCTTAATTAAGGCGTTTTTTATGCCAAAGTTATAGCTACAAGTGTCCCTGCCTCTTGAACTCTGAGAATCAGGAGTGCCAACCAGACGAAGTTCATGCACGGCATTTCTGAAAACGTTATACATATCAAAAGATAAGCCTCCCCACATCTCCTTCTGACACGTCTCTGTGCGATTGACTGGTCTGCACTTGCCTTCAGCGAACAACTGCACAACAGGTGCAAATTAAAATGAAAACAGGGCTTTCAAACGTGGGAGGGGAGGCAGTTGGGGGTGGTGGGCAGGGGTGGCAGGCAGGCAGAAAGTGGGGGAGGAGATGAGGAGGAGGACGGGGAGGAGGAGGGTGGGAGTGCGGTGACCTGCCTCGAATACCAATCGACGGAGGAAACAAAACCTTTTCAAGAGGTGTGATCACAAGGGTTTAGGCAAGTTCAGACTCAGTAATGCTCCTTGGGGACGACAAAAAAGGCAACCGAGGCAGGAGACCCACGAGTGGAGAGAGACGTTAGGAGTTCCTGGGTGGTCCACATCCACCTTGGTACAATTGATATTGTGCTTTTATTTGAAAGGTTGAATTGAAAGAGAGCCGTCTCTACCTGTCAAACGTCTAGACATCTGAATGAGATGAAAGTTCGCCAGACTTAGAAATCTCTTAACTTAAAAATTGTTGGAATTCACCTCTCTGTGCCCCTTCACCCCTGAAGTTTTGAACTTTCCTCAGCAATGTCCCATCAGCTCCGTGTCCCCCTCCTCCCCAGCTTGCCGAGGAGGGGGCAGCAGCACAGGGCTGGTAGAACAAAAGGCCAAGAGGCTTGGGAAGCTATCAACCCGTTGCTGTGAACCTGATCTCTGGATGCAGATTCAATGGCGGCCGGGCAGGGGCCGGCTGAATGAAATTATCTAAGGCTGGACAGGTTTTAAAGGGCCTATTCTTCCCTAATAAAAGGAGCTAGGGAGCTTCTTTTTGTTTAGCAACACATCCACCACAGCAATGCACACCGTTCTGACTTCCCACATAAGGAATGAGGGAGCGCAGCAAACTTTTCAGGGCAGGACTGAGAACACCGGACCTCAAAGTTAAAAAAAAAGAAAAAAAAAAGAAAGAGAGAAAGAGAAGGAGCTTTCTTTTTATTTTTGACACCAGTTTATGTCTCCTGCTGCTTTTTCTTATCTCTCGTGACGTCTTGTCCTCAAGTTTCTGAACAAATTTAAACACGGGGGCGTTGAACTGTCTCCGTGGATGCAATCTTCCCCGAACGTCAGCTGTCTCCTCCGCATTCAACGTATACCTCCAAGAAGGCAAAATGACAGTGGGGTGCTCGTCAAGTCAAACGCGCAGTATTAACGTCAAGAAAGCTGCCATTGTTTAGGTGCCACTGCTGACAAGAGCCTCTCCCTCTCCGAGCATGAAGCATCTATTGGTATTGTGTCAAGCAACAAAGTAATTCTAACCTACTAATATTTCGCAGGCAGTTATTTCATCCCCCTCCCCGAACCTCACTCTTAATCAGCCTTTTGTGTTGCCGAGGAGAGGGAAAGACAAAGAAAAGATAGTGTTTACTTCTCCAGTGCCTCTCCTCTTCTCTCCTTTTCTTACCTTAAGTGTCATCCTTGACAAAAGCAATTATGAACG
>VUQR01005938.1:31515-45147 GCA_015108515.1 Hemichromis elongatus
CTAACTGGCAGTTTCCATCGCCAACCTGATAACTCTCCTCCAACATCCCTCACCGCAGCTCAGCCAGCCAGCTAAGCAGGCAGGCACTTTTTTTTTTGTTTTTTTTTTGTTTTTCCTCCCTGCCTTTTTCCTGTCGCCATCTCGGTATTTAATCTAACACCAGCAGGCGGCAAGAAGGGTTTACTTTTCCCCCCTCAAAGACAGCTTTGCGAGGCAGAGAAGGCAAAAGTGGAAGGAGGAAGAGAGCCGAGCACTTAGGCGGGGAGGGACAGGGGAGTCTAGGCAAGGCACAGGAAACCTGGGCCAAGCGTCACTTTTAACAAAAGCCTTTCATCTTTCTCTCTGCTTTCCCCCCAAGACAGTGTGCTTCCAGCAGTGGGATCCTTTTAAGTACATACCTGATAAGTAAACTTTTTTCTTCCCTTTCGAGAGTGCATAAAGGAAAGTATCCCCCTCCCACACACATATACGCACACCCCAGTGCAGCTAAAAACCTCTCAGTGCTTTGAACGCCAGATACTGTCCCTTTTATCCCCGGCAAACGGGTTTCCTATGGCTATTAACTCATTCAAAACAGGTAATTACGGCAGGCAAACAGAGACTCCACGGATCAGAGCAAGCTGCTCAGGCCCACTCCACCTTTGCAATCAAGCCAGGCGACATCTTGGCTAACAGGATGGAGGTAGTCAAGAATCCATTTGTGGATAACTGTACCTAATCCATTTTAGTCAGGAGTTGCTGTGGCAGGGCTGTGTGCGCACTGGGGGAGGGCCCATGGGATGGATCTGATGGAGAGGTCATAAATCACAGAGAAGAAGTTGGAAAAGTTGAGCTCCCATGAAGGGAGTGAGATAGGCGACAAGAGAGGGGGTTTGGGATAGGGAACGCCCATCAGAGGAAAACAACTAAGGCTATCATCACCTTAGTTAAAATATCAGCAACCTCAGCTCAGTGAAGGTGGGGGCAGCCAAACAATGCCCTCTTCCTTGTGGTTGGAGAGGAGGAGTCATGCAGAACCTCCAGTGGGTTGTTGTTATTGCGGGACAATTCCCTCAAGTATAGTTAACATAGCCTGAGCCAGTTGGTGGACATTTTTATCCAAAGCATTTTTGCTGCATACAATTTTAGCTTGGGTGACACCAGCGGGACTGGTAGTCTGACATTGTTGCTCCAGGAGGGCTGAACCTTTAACCCTGCAGAACCCAGTGTTGAATCACAAACCAAACCCTTGCAGCATATTTTTCCAGCAAGTTCAAAGCTTCAAAGCAAGTTAAAATTCTTGCTTGCGATAAAAGCCAAAAGTATGAAATAAGCTCAAACTTTTTGAGCTAACTGTATGGCTAATAGTTATAACTGTCAGCTAAAAGAATGGACTAGCAGCTGAAATGTTATCTAAATGTTGGTATTAGCTAAAAGTATGTTTATTATAGGTGAATCTATAAAAAGAAAGATGAAAATTCCTTAGCTAACAGTAAAAATTAAAATTGTGAGCTAAAACAGCTAGTTTAGTAAAAAAAAAAAAAAAACAATGGTAAAAAGTAAATAAAATATTAAAATAGCACGCTAATATTAGCTAATAAATTGTTAAATTGTTGTTAGCTAACAGAAAAAAAGGATAAACAAAATACATAGCTAAATGTTGATAATTGGTTAAAACAGATAAAAGAAATAAAAAAGTTCAAAATAACTGCTAATAGTTACAACTTGAAATTATTTTTTTCTAGCTAGCAGTTCATATTGAATTAAAAAAAATTAATGGATTAACATATGATTTTTTTATAGACACCAGTTGAAATCATTACCTAAAATACTGATTAATGGTTTAATTTTTTTTAATTGCTAGCAGTTTGTGTTTTTACTTCAGTCTAAACTAAATTGTTAGCTAATCGTATAGATAAACAAGCAAAACATGATGACTAAGTGGTTAACATGTGGGACTAAACAAAATGGTCAATAAAGTAGTAAAAGTAGTCTGTGAATTAGTTATTGAAGAGGTAAAGCTTTAGCTATGCTAAAGGTATAAATGGTAAACTGAATGTATTCTGTCAGTGCAAATGCTAAGCTCAAATTAAATTAAATCTAGTTTAAAGATGAGTTTAAATGAAGATATCTGAATTAATTTGTTCTTTGAGTGCATATGCCAGGACTATGAGGATATTTTGGATGAAAAAGCTAGGACCCATAAAACATGACAAAGAGCAAGAGAAAAAAAGAGAACAGAGAAGAGTGAGAATCTTAACCCAATCTCAGGAGCCAAGTAGTCTTTTTTCACCTATCTCCTCATCTACACAGGAAGTAAATGGCCCCCCAAGGGAGCACTCACTCTTTCCTTCCTCGTCTCCTATTTTTTTCTACACTGTTTGTTGTTTCAGGTAATGAAAACAGAGTGGCTGACAGAGACGTTTTCATGTTGTTTTCGTGACCTGGACAACGTGCCAGAGCCTCCCGCCATGCTTGTTCAAGCCAGAGGTGAGGTTTGACAAGATCCTTAAACATTTTTGCCCCTCTTCTCCTCCTCACCCGCCCTCCACTCAAATTTTGAAGCAAGCTGTTGCGTAAGAAACTCTCTGTATCTATGGTAATGGGCAGCTAATTGATCCCATGGGGCTTCGCTGGCATGGGGAGAACTTATTTACTCTTGCGACACAGGAATATTTCAGCTCAGACATTTTTTCTCCCTCCTCTCAAGCTCTTCCTCTAATGTGACTACAACTCTCAAATTCTCTTATCTGTGCAGGGCACGGCGAGGTGCAAAGGAGGACAATGTCTACACATTTTCCCATTTGAGAAACATGTGTTCATGGGGTGACAATCAGTCGCCCGTTGCACCACAGAGAGGAACCAATCAAGCTTTAACACCTTGACTCTTCTCACCGAATGTGGCCGCCGCTGCTGAGCCGCTACACAGCTTCAATGTCAGTGCAACAAATTGGCTTCCAACAGGAATCCAAGGTGCCAAAGAGCCATTAGACGGACAAAGGCTTGAAGTCTACCCGGCGATTAATGCGTCAGAATCTTTACACTGCAATGAGCCCTCTTTATTAGGTCTTTCTATAAAGGGAAGAGAGGCAATGTCATTTCACCTCAGCATTTACTATCATTTCAAATGATTTGAAGGTTCTCAAGAGTTTGAGCATTTACCTGATCCTAGTGAGGGTTACAGATTTAAGGCTTTCTAAAATATAGTAATTCAGTGAGGGATTTTAAGATTCTAGGAGTCTAAAAATCATTGCTGGATGCACAATGATGATGAATGTCAGTTCACCTCAGCATTAACTATCATTTCAAATCATCTGAAGGTTTTCAAGAGCAATTATCTGACCCTTCCGGTGAGGGTCACAGATATCAGCCTGCTTAAAACCTAGTAATTCGGGGACCTATTCCACGACTCTAGGAACCTAACCATCATTGCTAGATGCTCAATGATGATGAAAAGCACCAGCAAAACACCTGCACCACTGAACAACAACAGGCACGATTGTCAGCAAAGCCCATCTCCAATTAAACAAAGTCGTAATCCGCCGCTGGCAGAGCGGATTAGATTTTGTCCTGGAGGGACCCTCATAGAGGGAGGAAGAAGAAGGGGGCGGGGGTTAGCCATGGCCGGCAACTTCGTTTCCTGTGAGTACACCCTTGTATCCTCCCGTGAAGTTACCTGACTCAGCGCAGTCTGTCCGGCGGGCAACTGACTGTCAGCTGACTTGCCTTCCTGCTTGTAGGAATCAAATCCTGTCCAAGATAACGGCTAATCATTTGTCACCCTGAGAAGCAATTCCCCCCCAAATCACCCAGGAGGAGAGCGCCACTTTATTCCATGGTGCTGTCAGGATGGCAAGAAATTACATTCAGCCAAGCTTTCCCTTAAGTCCCCACCCCCTGCAAATCTCTCCCGAGTCCCGTTTGGAATGACAGAACAACAGCTGAGAAGACTGAAAGACACTGTCTTTCCAACCCTGAAGACTACACCTGGCAGGATATTCCTTAAAAACAACTGCACATCCAGGCTTTACCCTAAACCTTGCAAAATATCTGGTGCAATCTTTGCCTTTCTTATGCAAACACATTGCCCCGAACACGTAATCACACAGGGGCTTTGGGAAACTATGGGAAAACACATGCTGGCAATATGCAGGCCTGTATCAAACACACACACACACACACACACACACAGAAACACTTCAGCCTGTCCATGCAGCTGTTTCCTTTTGGGATTCTTGAGCTGTTACACTGTGACACTTGCTCTGCTTTCTCCCTCAGATGAAACAGCGTCCAAGTTTCAAATTCTGCAAGATCGTCAAAATGTTCAAGAACGCAAACCTACACTAATCTGCAAACATGACTTCCAAGCTATTTAGGAAAAAAAAAGTCTAAACAATAACCTGCTAGATATCACCAGGATCACATATATCCGCCCGTCTCTTCTCTTTTACAGCAGGCAGCAGCTTCGTGTTTCCCACAGCTTTCCGGTGAACTTTAGCTTTCCATTTTGAAATTATTTTCTTGAGCAACGGGAGCTGTTTTATCATCAAGAAAAGTTGAACTTTGCGCACCAAACTTATGTTGTGTTTGAAAGGTTGCTACAGACAGAGCGTGGCCCACATTTGGCCTCGTGTGATGGCAGGGTGAGTCGCAGCTACGAGTCCACTTTTTAAGGGCCAGATGTGAGGTGTACCGTGAATTTTGGGCCACCTCTTGTCCACACAAAGCTTTCCATTACATGCTGGCCTATGTCTGCCTTGTACTACATTTGTCAAGGTTGTAAATGCTCAAAATTGCACTGATTAGATTGAAACATGGGTGAAAACTGAGCAAACTTGTGCCAACACAACCTGTGTCAAACCTGGCTGGTGATTTTTGGACCCATGTCTGGCCCACATTGTGTTTGTCAGTGCTGTAGCTAAGCCAAAAGTAGCCTAGATTAGGTTGAAATGCACCACACAAAGCCACACAATACGTATTTATCTAATAGATGCTTTTAACTGTTACATTCGTAGAAAATACATATCAAGTTTAGACAAATGTCGTCCTAAATTGCAACTAAAACATAGCTTTTTAGAGAAACGCAGCTGGTGTCACTGCCACAAGAGCTCATCCATGGAACGGCAGAGCAGTGGAGGTTCATAAGGTTTTTATATTTTGAGTTAGTCAACTGACTGGCTCTGGGACGGCTGCCCGCGCAGCATTGGTCATACTTAATTACATTATGCACGGCGTGGGGATATTCATAGCATACATGAGCAGCAAATTAAAAGGAAAAAAGAGACAATATTGCCAGTGTGGAAAAGGACCTCTGACACTGAGCGAATTTGGCGATTTATTTTTTTAAAAAGACACCATCCCATTTGATTAGCAATGCTAAATTAACGTCAATTTAGAAAAGGGGAGAAGAAGTCCAACCTGAGAGGAGATCAGTGCGGCGGTGGCGTCTGGGAGACACCAGCTTGTTGATGGCATAATGCTAAGTCTGTGCGTTGCAGATAAGAGTGCCATACAGTAGGCCCTAGGCCCAATGCTGTGTGTGTGTGTGTGTGTGTGGTGGGGGTGTGTGTGTGTGTGTTTGTACACAGATATATATGAGTGCATGTGTGTTAGCGTGCAAGACAAATGAGAAAGGTGCTTGATGGCGTGAAGCGACTTATCTCTCATTATGTGGAACAGTGGATGAATAAGGCAGTCGATAGAAAGGAGAAACAATTAGAGGAAGAAAAGTCCAGGGACCGAGTACAGATGGAGCAATTTAAGGTGTGCGTGTTTTATAATTCCTTCTTTAAAGAAGAAACGTGGATCGTTTTGAGTATTGCCTTTTTTTTTATTTTCAATTTGATGCTAGCATTTGGAAAAAGGCAAGAAGGGGAGGCATCTGATCTTCCTCGGGTTCAACTGAATAATGTATGCATACTGTCATTCGACGGGCATGATGAAGCAATTTTGGTCTTTACAACCTGCGAGAGAGGCGGTGGGCTTCGCTTCCTTGCACCTTTAAATAATTCAAGTGGCCAGGTGCAGACTCTCAGAATAAACTCCGCAGAGTAAAAGGGCTCGATTTTCACAGCAGATTTAACATAGATGTAAGCAAAGGAGGTGGCGTTGCACAAACAAAAGCGTGGGTTGTCCTGAATTTATCACACCCATCTGAAATTTAAATCTTTCAGTGATGGATTTCAGGGATCAGAAGGTCACCAAACCAGCTCCCAAAATTGTAATAAATACATATAAACCTGACCTTTCCTGCATCGGCTCGCCCGCTTTCACCTACATCTGACCATTCACGTTCAGCCCCGCCGTTGCACTGTCTCTGCAAGTCACCCTGGATGAGAGCGTCAGCTAAACGGCTCAAATGTAAATGTAAAATGACAGGCCCTGGAGATCTCCCTGCCCTGGATGTGTGTGTGTGTGTGTGTGTTTTCCATGGAGTTCAGGTTTGCCCTTGATAAAAGAGAGAAAGGAGGTGAAAAAAAGGGAAAATATATTTGTGCCAAAGAGGAGAAAAATGAATAGAGGGATTTGGCATCACAAAAGTGTGTCTGACAGGTTGAAGGGCTGGAACCGTGAGCGACTGGACACCTTGGTGGGTTTCCTGAAGTGGCGGCTCTCAAGCAGATATGAAAGAGGGAATATATGATATATATTGGGAACATAGCAGGATGTCCTTTCTGCCTAACTGTTAGGGGGAGTAAGTAACACTCCAACAGCTTGGATCCTCAGTATTTCAACGATATAATGTATTTATTGTGTCCCACCATCTCGCTGACACTTAAAATTTCCCTCTGGGATATACAGGCCCGGTATCTACCAGAGGCCCCGCTGTTTTAACACGCAAGCTCACACTGAGCTCTCTACGAGGAAACTCAGGTACCAGTCCCTGCAGAACCTTCAAATTACTTTAAATCAATGCAGTAAAATAAAGCAAAATGCATAATAATGTGTTAGCGCTCCACTGGGAGCGCAGGAAACGCAGAGAAGAAGAGGATAAAGAGGCAAAGGTTTCCCAGGCCAGGCAGCGCTGTCGGTTTCTCGGCTTTCGCTCTCAAACTCCAAACACCCCACGCGGCTCGCTCCGCTCGTTGCCCTCAGTGGCCAAGCAAAGAGGAGGATGTTTGTCAGAAAAGTAACGAAAATCAATAAAAGCAAGACCCCACCACCAACCACCTGGCCAAAGGCTCGCCGTGTTCATACACGTTGTTACGAGCACTACTCCTTTCCCTGCTAGGTTTTTCCTTCCTACGCTAGCTACAGCATAGAGGAGCTGGGAAGAGGAGACCACGGGGAGCCACACAGGAGGCCCGAGGAGTTGCTGGGCTCCTCCCACAGTGTTGCCCGTGGGCTGTCTGCACTGCTCTTGAGTCGGGGCAGAAGGCCACAGAGCATTTGGACACTATTACCTTCGACAGTACTACCTACAGTCGGATTTAAGGTATTTAAAGCAGTGGTTGTAAAGTCAAAATCCTTGCTGCTTCCATCTCTGGTGCTAAGTGGTCTTTGTTGAGGTATTTTGAGCTGAGATCACTTGGCAGTCTAATAGTGTGGGTGGTACTGTGTGAACTACATTCTGCAAATGAAAGGTGGGTGAAGCAAACCAGAGTTTGGGAGGGTTTACTTAAATATCAAAACCAAATATCTTAAGCACTTTTATAAGAAAGTATTTAAAGACCCAGCAAGAAAAAAAAAAGGGAAAAAAAAGAGTTTTAGTGGTAAAATATAGTGAAAAACATTCAATAAAACAACTTAACCTCTCTGGGAAGTTGCTGTGTTTGTCCCAAGACCAAAGGGTCTTTATTTGGAAAGTTTCTTTGCTTACATTAGGTCTTTTGTTTTCACTTTTAAGGTCAGACGTTCTTTAGCAACTATCAAGAAATCTTATCAGCTTTCCTTGGCTTGCCTCGCTGCTAGTTTTCTTGAGATTATTCAGTGTTTTTTTGTTTTTTTTTTAATTATTTGTTTTGGCAGTGGATTTCTAAGTTATTAATATCCACGAGGTTGCCAATGACCCTAAGTAAGAGTTAGGGTTATACACCTTTGATTAAGATTGGTTCCTGAAACTAGGGTTGTTTAACATGTGGCCACAAACCCTTGATGGTTTGCCAGTAATCTGTCAAGGGTTAAAGGTAGGGTCAGGGTTATATTTACCTATTAGATGAAAACTCATTAGAACTGCCAAAATGGCTGAATTAGAGCAGTTTGGTAACATTTTAGCTTTTGAAAGTAGGCTTGTTTAGCATCTGACTCTAGTGCAAGCAAACCCTAAGTGGTTTGCTAACGACATGTTGGGGTTAAAAGGGTAAGATTCAGATCTATTCCTCTGACATACTCAAATGTGAACTGGAAGGACATGTTTTTTTCTAGAAAGGCTTCAGTTGTAAGGTAACATCTTCTAGTTTCTGAAACTAGGCTTGTTTAAAAAGGGTTTTAAACCCAACCTTATTGCCAATTCATCCACAAGGGTTGTTGAGAAGACCAGCTCCACTAGTCTGACCAAACTGCCGAAGCTCTAAAGCTACAGTTAAAAACGTGTTCAATAAACAGAAACTGCCAATATATCTATTGATGACTATCTGAATCCAAAGCAGTTACTTTGAAAGCAATTATTGACTGAACTGGAATCCCAACGAGGTATCCATCCATCCATCAGTCCATCTCATTAACTCTCTAAGGTCTAAAATGCCATCAGTGATATCCCAACCCTAAAGCAGAAGGCTAGATTGCTAGATGACGTGAAAGAAAATACCAAAAAGTTGCTGATCAATAATCAGTAGATTCCTCCAGTTGTCCAAACCTTACAGACACATAATGTCTTATTGCTTTGAGGTACCTTTAATATAAGCAAGCCTTATATAAAGACCCTGAGGTGTTTGCACTTTCCCTTTTTGCTGTACTTTTCAACCTCTGGCTCTTTTACAGCTTTTAATTTCTTCACCGGCTTGTGCCAAACCCAGTTACTTCAGTTTCAGTCAGAAACCCTTCCTCGCTGGCTGTTTCAGAGTATTTCCCTCTGACATCATGCATGAGCTCCTCTGGATAACAGTTGAATGGCTAAAATCAAAATATGACTCAACACTCCCTCCCTTCTTCCCTCTAACTCTCTCTCTTCCACTCTGACACACTGTTCTGGCAACATATGGCAAAACAACATAAAACCTCTAATGCACTCCAACTGTGACTCGCCCTGAAATGCTGCTGCACCCTGTAAAGAGAGTACTTGTTTCCTCCCACACTATATGAGAGTGTGACTTAATCTCAATTACACCTAGAGGTGAGCACCATTTTACTTCCCTACCTGAGTGATTGGTGAACAACAACCAGCTGAACTCTTAAGAGCAGTGCTTTTCTGCACAGCTCGACTCCACTTACCCGGCGAGAGTAGAGAGTATTGTGGTTGAGGTCAGCAGAAACGGCCTCTTACGCTTCCTCATTCCTGCACTGCAATCTGTATTAGAGCGTCTTAAAGGAAGGATTTTAGTGACCAGGAGAATTTTCCTTCAATTTTTTTTTCTTCCAAAGGTTTTGGCTCTGAATGCCAGCAATCCCCTGGATGCTGGGATGTTACAGCAGAGGCCTGCCCACGCCAAGACCGCATCACGGCCAACTGCTATAAGGGTCATAGCTACTGCCCTCGGCCGTCGAGCTGAGCGATGTAGGTGGAGGTTATGCTGGAGAACTGAAACTTTTCAGTCGGTCTGATTGTTTGTTAGTTTGTTTTTAGCTGTTATTTCCCCTGGAATTAAAAAAAAATTACTTAAAAAATGTTTTGGCTTATTATTAAAGAGAAGCTGATATTTTAACTATTTGTCCATATCATGTCTTAGCAGTTACTCAATTTAACAGTTTTTTGTGTGTGTTTAGTAACTGGTTCTCCCACTTACTTATTCACACTGTTAGTCAACAATTTCTAGTGTTTATATCTATATTGATAGTTATAAGTATGTTTTTGTCTTAATTTTAGCTAACTATTTCTGCCGATAATCCAAATATATTTATCTATAAGTTAGTTAGTATAAACTAACTAACTAAGTTAGTTTTTTATTCCAAGTTTTACTTTAGTTTTTATCTATTTCAACAGTTAATCTGTTATGCTTAGGTGACAGTTTGGTTTGTAAATTTAGCTAGCTGTGTCATGTAGTATTCTTTATGTTTAGCCTGACATTTTAAGCTAATAGCATCAACTGGTAGCAATACTGCTAGCTAAGCTTCTTTTAATTAGTAATTAGCTTAGTATCAGCTATCAGTTTCAACTCTTGACAATAATTTCAGCTATTTAAACATTTATATTTGGTTTTTGACCATTACTTTCATATTTTGCTTCTGCTCATCCATACTTTTAAGCTCACTGTTAACTTTGTTCAGGTTTACTGAACTACACCCCTGGAGTAGACTACTTATATTCCTGGTTGAAACCACTGCAGTTAAACCAATTTGCTCTTACTCTCATTCAACTCTAACGTTTTCTGTCTCCCACAGAATAAAGAAAACAGTCCAGCTTGAAATCCTGGTTGCACTCCTCCACAACTCTTACCTGCCTCCCCCCTTTCACATAGAAAAGAGAGAGAGTGCGAGTGGGTTTGAGGACAAGGACAGGCACCATGTTTTTGTATTTTAAATAAACATGACCCTTGTGGTTTCTCCCAAGGCGAGGCATTTAAAAAAAGAGAGAGAAAGCGAAGGGCTCTCAACAACAACAACAACAACAATGATACCTTCGCTCGGACAAAAAGAGACGAGGAGGGTTATCAGAGAGGCGAGGCAGAAGTGCCATTCAGAGCCACTCAGACCTGCACTCTCTAAAAATAGCACAAAGTTAACCTCATTGCACTCAGGACAGGAGAAATAAAGAAAAGAAATCCTATATTGCAAGAGTATTTTCATCATTCAAGAGCATAATCTTAGCATTTGAGCTGTTTATAAGACCAGAGTGTGCCTGCAGATAGAGCGTATCGGGGAAAAATAACAATCATAGTTCAACAGGTAAAAGTTCAGACTCTCCGTCTCCTTAGATTAGCTAATCTTGTTTTCAGGGGCACTCAAATTGTCTGTGCACGTAGAGTTGCAACGACAGACTTAGCAACGCAACAAATATGTTTTTACCTGGAGAAACTTTGCTAAAATTGCCCAGTTTTCCTGCATTTCTAGAAGTTTTGGTGGACATCGGTGCGCTACATTAAATGTAGACGAGTCGAGGTAGAGGAGGGCGAGGGTGATAGCAAGGGTCTGCTTTGTGAAACCTCTGCTGAAATCTTCCTATAAGGGATTATGACACAGATCATAAATATACTCAACCTTATAAATATTTGAGCTTGGCTACTCCCCTTGCTTAATGTGCTGTACAGGCCCTAATTAAGCTAGTATCTGATAGATGCCACTGCATAATGATGTGCTGGTGTCTGGGGGTGGACTGGTAAAAGGCGGCGGCGGCAATGGCGGCGGCTGCGGCAGCTGGGGAAACAAGTATGATCCGAACTGCTCGCTTTGTAATAATGATAGCAATGTTAATGATGGCACTGCTGCTTCAATTAAAACTACTTAGCTACTACAGCTGACCCCGACTGAGCCCGTGAGAGCGGAGAGGTAAGCGAGTCCTCCGTCTCTCTCGTTCACGGGAAAAAATCCTCCTTTTATCGTCAGGTCATTTGGAGTCTATTGTGGAGCCTAATTCTCTTAAACCAAGTGAGAATATTTTCAATAGAGATCGACTGGTTTCCAGAACAATTTGAGATGAAGGGTCATTGGCGCTGTTCTAGCGTTATTATACCTACTTTAGAGATAATCACGGGGATTAAAGTGGCACTAGTTAGCTAAAATCAAGTGCAGGTCAGAATCTGACAGGATGTTGAGGGCAAACATCTGCAGTAAAAATAAAGTTCTGGAAGTAATTTACTGTGAACACTGATTTTGTTTTGATAAAACCGATATTTTAGGGCTCTAAAGCAGACAAAAGCAGCCGATTGGATGGAGGATTTCTATCTTACACTCAGTTGTTTTTGCTTGGCAGTAAGATACGAAAGTTTGCTTTAACCACTTGTTTTCTGACACGTTTACCTGAAAAGCCCTGGACTCCCTGTATGGATTTAAATGCCGTAAGTCTCCTAGTGGTGTGAGTCTCAGCTGTTACCTGTTAACTATTCCCAATTATGTTTTCCCAAGTTTAGTCTGTAACAGCTGCAAAGCTATAAAACCTTGGACTGGAAAAACTTTGATAATATGAATTTTAGGATTAACTAACAGGCAAAACTAACCAATCTTTGCCTATTTATTGTTTTCTCATCTACTAAAATACTTACCTTGTGCACTATGAAAGACATCGAAGAATACAATTGTTACATCAACTTAAAAGATAATAACACAACATAAAGAGCTGGATTGTAGCTACAATCAGTATCCCTAAAAATCCCCACGTTTCAATAAAAAAAAAAAAAAAATTTCAAGTGTTAAAAATAGTCAAAATTAACTTAGAAGATGGAGAATTTCCTTCTGTCGCATCATTCATGCTCGACTTAAAGAAAACTTTTCAAATAAATGAAGCGCTTTCAAAGCGGCTGATAAAACAAACGTAAAGAAGACTAACGCACAGCAAAAACTGCTAATTAGTGATGGAAGAAAGCCATAATGGGACAATAACACTGACTTATTACTGATGAATAAAATCAGAAAGGGAAATTTGGTGCGAGCAAGAAAACGTATAGTGCACTTTAACTCTTCAAGGCAGTTCTAGACTTTCTGTAACTATAAAGTCTATGTAAAGCTTCTCGGCCTCATCCTGTCTTCATTTAAAATGTTTTCAGAGCTAATATTATTGTTTCCAAATGAACGTGAATATCTAGAAATAAGACAACATGAGGCAAAAGGGGCAAAAGAAGTTAAAACTTCGATGGTAAATTCTTGGATTGTGTTAAAGTTAAAATGAAAAGGATTTTCACTTGATTTAAGAAAAAAGACACACATACACACACAGAGCTATCTGGATGAGATAGAGCAGGCATCCATTTACACGTCTCACTTTCACTCCCTCCTCTCTCCCCTCCACTGCAGCCGACTACCTTCTCCTGCCATCCGTGCCTGTTAAAGGGACGCCGTTACTCCCCCTGCACATATTTGTACATTTCCTGCTAAATCCTGCAGCAGTGAAACGCGGCTTGACTTTTTTTTTTTCCTGTTAACGAGGTCCGTTTGCGCCTCACGTGCTGCACTTGCCGTGCCAAGCACTATCTGAGCCGCGATTCACTCGCCGACGTGCTATCCAGGTCTCACAAAGAGGAAGTTTCCCACTCCTGACCAGTAAATTGTTCTAATAAAAGAACGATAAAAGGTGGCCATTTTTAAAACTCGCGAGCGCGGCTTTTATTGCTCATGCTGAAAGCTCCAAACAATCCAAATAAAGAGAGGAAACCTGACCCAGTTTGGGGTCTTGAAGCGGTTTATAATAAGAAAATAGATGCAGAAAAGTTTTTTACGACGCTCCTCCGGGGAGCTGATTCTTCTGAGCTTCCCCTAATTTAAAAGCTCAACTTGTAACCTTCATTAAGACCCGAGACTGACTCGACACCTTGAGTTCAAAATGTTAAAGCATTGTCTGACAAACCCGTGCTGCCACGGACCATCGAGAGAGACGCACAGAGCGAACGTGGACTGGGGTGGGTTGGG
>VUQR01005941.1:8697-29766 GCA_015108515.1 Hemichromis elongatus
CCCCCCAAACCAGCCAATTTCATCACTGGCTTAATAGCAAGAAAAGCAGTTTTGTTTTCTAAAACTCCAACTCATTGGATTTCACTTACAGAGCCAGCTCTGTAGCTGTGCAGCCAACAAGTAGCTGTTCTATTTCACTGCTGTAGTTTCATATCACATGCAAAGGCAGGTATTCTCTGACCTTTTCATGACTTAGGTGAAACAATAAAAGAAGGTATACAGTGGGCGGATGCTGTGCATGACTGTTGGGTCCCAACAGTGTCTGCATCAATCAGCCATCACAGCCAAATCCTTCCACAAATCTCAGGTAAATAGAACTTATTGTGCGAGTATGTTACACTGAGCAGCTCTGTGTATTTACCACGTCAGAAAATATTTACAACCACAAGGCACTCAGAGGGGAAGGGTAGAAGCATTTAGGCAAGGTACAAAGTACAAGTTTAGCTCTTATTTAACAGACGGGTGTGATTCTAAACTATTAGAATATAATCTAAGGGTTGAAACAACGTTTTTTTTTTTTTTTTTAAGGTTTTTTAAACAATGCCATTTGCTTCTATGAGGACCGATGACATTCATTTTTGTCCGCAACAACATGTTGTCCGTTTTTTCTGGTTTAACAGCTTGGTGTAACACAAGTGATGAAGATGTTGGTATACATTTTACATACCAGATATGCAACAGTTTGCTGGCAATGTTAAAAATGTTTTTTGAACAGTGCCAACACCAAATTTCCACAATTGCTTCCAATTTAGAATCGCAAATTAACACAAATCACAAAGAACACAGGGAAAACCCACACAGACACAGGGAATAATGACGCCCAACTAACTTACATATAAAACATTTTATTTCTATCACTTCCGGAAATAGGTCAGTCACACAAAAATATTACACTACATGTACTACTGGGAGACGGACTTTATTAACTGCTGATTGGTCATAAGTTATATTTCAGACAGAATATGCTGGGGATGTTATTAAGCTGGTCCCACAAAGTGAGATCAGAACTATAAAGTCTTCAGTCAGTCAGATAAGCCGCTCAAAATTAATAAAATAATTAATTTCCAAGAATAAATTTATACAAAAAAAACAAGAAATCTTTCCTACTTTATGTGGAAAGAAAATATTTTAATACTCCCCAACATAAAAAAATGCAGTTTAAGGATTTCATCTGTCATCATACGGACACCAGGAACAAACACAGGGTTTGATGTCTCCATTAGTCCTACTCCTGTAAAAATCTTAATCAAAGCCAACGATGGAATGGTTACCAAATTATGAATGCATCGTTTGTCAAGTAGGCGTAAACACACTTCATTATGCTCTGGGCCTGTGTGTTCGGCCTCTGTACCTCGATGATGCTGGACTAAAACCGCAGACCCCCAGAAATCCAGAAGTGGCCTTAGTGACCAACACCCTCCCTTGTGCTTTTTATTTTTCCTGGCATGTGAACACACCCCTAGGTAACACAAATACAGTACACATATACATTTATCTACTTCATGGCAACGATACAGCGTAAACCAATGAAGAGACCATTGAAAACCAAAGTCAACACTCAGTGGCTCAAAGGGACTGTTTGTGTGCTGCCCCTCGCTCACAGTGGTTAGAAGCCCTGGTCAGTGTGAACATTTTCTGTTATAGTCAATAAGGTATGCCTCATAATATGTCGCATTAACAGACAAAGTCAAACAGTAGATGTAACTATACCTAAAAATTAATAGTAGCAAATACTAAAGCATTATAGAAGTATAAGGTATCTGCATATGTTGGAACATTCCAAAAATTATTAGGAAACAGGCTTTTTAGTGAAGCACAATGTGAGGAAAACAAAGTGAAGTGTCTTTTTAGTTGCAAATCATGCTCAAAAGTGTAATTTCTTGTGAATATAAGGCCACCTGCAAACACTGGATCAACACTATGAGTCTGAGTATTACGTAACTTTTAATAAAACTAATCATTCATAATTTAGTAAACCTATAAGGTATTGAAATTTTATATAGTCGGTGCAGGTAGAAACAAGGCTTTCATTATGATGGCAATCATCTGAGGACCCTTGAAAACCAACACACAGTCGTTTCTGTTCTGCTCATTCGTTTAAATCTCGACACCAGCAAGCGCTCGTCTATGATCTCTCTTTCTGCTGACCTCTTTACACCTTTGATTTGTATCAGCTTAAAGTGCACACACAGCTTGCCATTTAACAAACACCTTATGGGAGGTATTATGCTACAGTATATATCTGCGTGAGCTGATGGCATTACTTGAAGCTGCCAATTACCTTTGACCTCTAGAAGACACCAGTTACATTTGACCCCTTTGGAGATGAACATAACTCCACTGTGATAAACAAATAAGCTTGTTGCACAAGTTTTAAGCCTTGCTGTGCTTTGACCTCCCTATATAGTCACTGAGAAGCTGTAAAGAAGGGTGAATCCAATTATCTTAAGAATATAGACAAAACCATAAAGTCTCTCTTTTTAAGGAAGAAAGCCATGAACTTATCCTTAAGAACTGAGTCAATATTAAAATGTTTCACTCTGCACAGATGCAACTGGGTGTGGTTAAAATTGCTCGGAAGAATGCAAATATATTTACTAAATCAAATACATCAAGCAGATTAACCAATGAAATAGGGTTCATTTTCCAGAGGATTAAGTTTCAAAGTATATTTCAGGGTGACAGCGGCAGTACAAAGTTATCACAGAAGCTTGTGGCGATACAACAGCTGCCCTCACACATGAGTGATCACATTAGCCCAGAGGCAAGCAGCAGAAAAAAGCTTTAATAAGTAATTTTAGGACTCGAGGGTCTCGCTAAAGTTGAGAACAATCATCAGACATGCTCAGACATGTTCAGTTATCTTAAGTCCTAATTTACTGCTTTGGTTTACCCCAGTGCAAAGTTATTATTCATAAAATGCCGACTTAAGAGGATATAATGGTACAGAAGAATACAGGTCTTAGAAACAGGACTGAATTCTCACTTTGCATCACTAATATGATGTGCCGAAAAACAGTAAATGTTCATAGCAACTTTGCCCACAACAGTAAAAAAGACATAATCAGTGCTAATACCCAGATATAGTGCCCTGAAAAAGGACCGGGGGATCTCAATTAGTGACGAGAATTTCTGTTTTAGCAGATTTACAGCACTAGTATTTTTTTAAATGGTTCCGCATTAGATCGTACCATCATAATGGAAAACCAAAATCCTTTAAAACTTTGATGCAAACAAAAGAATTAGAATCAAACAAGCAGCTCTAGTGTGTCACATCATCTGCAGGAGTGTCCAAACAGGTGGCTTTTAGAGCACCCGGGAGGCGCGAAAGCCTGCTAATCCTAGATTAAGACTGACAAGTCGTTTCACTGCATGTCCCCATTGTAATCCCAGTTGCCTCTCTATCCACTGACAATGAGCTTTGTTCCCTATCTCAGAAAGAGCTTTGACAATTTGTTAGCATGAAATGAATGCATTATTCAGACGCATGCTACTTTCAGTCGGTCAATAAAAACATAGTTTTATTCAATTATTAACCATTTTAAAAGCATAATGTGTACAGATGGCCCTACCAAATCATCTTTGCTAAGAACATGAGGTTTTATTTCAACTCATTTTGGTAGTGACTAACATTTATATATAACACCATGCCCGATGGCAGAAGCAGAGATGGTGGGAGTGTGTTTGCATTTTAATGTATCAGATGGTTACAGATCCATGTAACCGAAATTGCAAACGCAAGAATATAATATCTTTACATTTATATTATGGAATTATCTTCCCATTAAAGCATACGTTGTCTATCTTTCTCATCCTGTACCGCAGGGAGCAGTGGTGGTTTTTGATATGGGCGACATGGGCAGTTGCCCAGGGCGGCATCGTCAAAAAAAAAAGTTGCTCGCACCCTTGCTGCCCCGACATCATGCCAGCGCATTTTGGGGATTGTTCGCCCAGGGCACTAAACAGGCTAGGACCACCCCTGGCAGGGAGTGTTCTGTCTGCTTTATGTCTGTTATTTGTTATTTATTGTTATTTTACAATAAAAAGCAGCAGCAACAATTTCTACTTTTTAAAATATAAGTGAAATTTTAAAAAAGGACATTTTTCAAAAAAGTATTTTTTAATTTCTTTCAAACAAAATTACTTACAAGCTTAAATTTTGTTTCAAACTTACTTGCCATCAGTTTTTTCAGAATAAAGGTCTAATTTGTATACATATGCAAAACCTCACGGTGTAACGTGTTTTATTTACATACTTAACAGTATTGATACATTTGTGTCAAGTAGGGAAATTATTGGTGAAGCAGCAGCGGAGCACCATAAAAGCATATTTTATATATATATATATACATATATATATACATATATATACACACATATATATATATACACACACATACATATATATACACACATACATATATATATACACACACATACATATATATACACATATGTGTGTGTGTGTGTGTGTGTGTGGTTTAGAAAAAAACCTGAATAGGTCACAGTGCTTTTTTTTTTGTCTGGAATATGAAGTATGTAAAAACACATACGCAACTATACGCAGCCACAGCCTTGAGTGTCAAGAGGTGTGCATGTGTGCTCCAAGTTCAGAGCCTCTTTGAACCACACAAAGTGTCCATTGTCCTACCTTTCAGAGAATACACATTGTTCATGGTGCACAAGGCCTAACTTTAACTAGGTTGTTACTCCAACCAATCACAGCAGCCGATGTTCACAATGACTTAAGTCATTGAAACAGGGCAAATATTTAATCCTAAGGTGGAGTTGGTTGTTCCAAAAAGACTGATGTCAGCCATGGACAGTCTATAAATTGTGCATAATATAATGAAATCCATCTTACATTTGTTTATCTGAAGGGTCAATAGATGATATGAATATTCAGGCATACATGCAAAACGAAGCATGTTTTCAGTTAGTTTGGAATCGACAGGAAAAGGCAAGTATGGCAGTAAAAAATAGCAAAGAAGAAGAAGGAGCTATAGAACGTCTACCACTGGAAAGCAAAATAGCCACGGGCAATGAATCAAAATAATTTACAAAAAGAACTTGGATTGGGTGGAGCGCTTTATGCGAGTGTGTAAATATTCCTCTCCTGCGCTTTCTGTTCGTGGTTGGACTGGAGTGCGACGGTTACTCGTCCAGCTGCTTGATTTTTATCGCATTAAGTAACCTATCTGGACAAAGGTCTCACGGGACCCGCGCAAGAATTTCACAGTTGCTGGAAGGGAGCAATGTTTTTAATACGGCAGAGTTTCTTTTCTGCCTGGTGCCACTGGATGATTCTCGTCCTCTGTACGCTCACTCTCTCCCTCTGTACAGCTGTTTTACTCTCCATCACAGCACTGGGCATGCAGGCTGTAAATCACAATTAGGGGGTTCATTAGATATGGCTGATTTATTAAGACCCAGGGCTTGTCTCTGAGCCTTTCAGCCATATATTAGCTAACTAAAGATCTCATACATAGTTATGAGACATGCTGTTTACTGTATGGCATATAGGGTCATATGCCAATAGACATTAATTATTGAGTAAGACTCCATAGGTTAAATTAATAGCATCCAGGCGATAAATCATTTGGATTTGTGTATTTTTCTTCAGTGACGCCTGTGTGGCACGCTTTTTTCTGCATATCTGAGTGCATATCTTTTCTAAATAACAACAAACTGGCAGCAGCATCAAAAATCTGTCTCTATTATCAGCAAGCAAACCGGCATTTGAAAAGGAGCCAAGCATTTTGGAGCCTTATCCAAAGGCTTTAACAAACATGCTCTAGAGCTGTTCGCCCTCTTAAACACAAGCACAAAAACTTGGCCTGCATTCATTTCCCAGTTACTTCAGTCTTAAGTGTCCCGGTATACATAATACAGCATTGTTTTCCCTGTAAATTATCACGTTGTGTATCAGCTTTTGTCAGCAATTGCCTGAAAACAGAAAGTGTACATACTCTGAGTTATTTAAATTTAAATGTTACGGCCTGCTATGCCTGTACTGAATGCCTGTACTTAGTAAAGTACATCAGAAAAGCATTGCGAAAACATCTTGAAACTGCTAATCAAACAACTTTTGATTTCGAAAACAGCCTTTCACAAACTTGGGCTAGTATCCAAAAATCACTTGTGTTATTTCTCGTTCCTCCTTACATACCAGCATTCCTGCTCATCCCGTGTCCCCTTATAGGCCGAGATAGTCCTATGATTAGTTACAGCTTGAACAGGTGAGCTTCAACTTGTTCAGACCTACTTATAGTGAAATCCTATTGTTAAGAATAGGAGAGGGTTTACAGACGCAGAATAGATGGGAAGAAGCAATAAAGAAAGTCTTGATTCCCTCAAAACCCTCACCGTACTTAAAAAGACGCTTATATCATGAGATCGGTGGGATATATCCGAACAGCATATACTCGCCTTCAGAATAAAATGAAGTAAACATCAGCTACAAATCTCTGCCAGGTGAATGTGTGTGTTTGAGAGTCTTTAAATTAATGCTAGCATTTTGGTTGTATCAGTTTGTAATGTTTATTCTTGATTAAAATGCTTATTATTGTTGTTGTCCTTTTCAGAATATTAAAAAAAAAAACTTTAACATAAGCCAAACATAATTTCTCAACATCAAGTCTACAAGTTTAGCTAGAAACAGTTTATTATGAGGCCCTTTGGTTTAAGTGTTTTAAAAATGTCATCAATTTTACTGTCAATTAATTATTAAAAACTAACTACTCACTCATTGCTACACTAAGTGAGAAGTTAAGCTTCTAAGACTCATAAATACATACTGCATTTAATGGTTACTAAGCCATCTGAGCACAGGCGTGTACCTGGAAACTCACATGCAGCACATACTTTCTTCTCGCTGACTCTTGCTACATAACTAATCGAGGGTGACAGAGAACAAAGGAGAAGATTAGAGGATTTAACGTGTGACACACAGCCACAGGTCAGGAGGAGGTTTAGTCTCTAACTGTGATTATGCGCAGGCAGGTGTCATCAGAAGATGTAGCTAAAGACAGCGCAACTATGCCCCGCTAAACTGCTTGTTTCAGCCCCAGTGGGTCAGGCCTGCAGCGCGGGGGATGTTGTGTAGCTGGGTGAAACTCAGAGACATGCCTTAAACCACTGACACTGTATGACTCTGACAGCTCCAGTGAGTTTAAGCCTTTGGTACTAAATAAACATTCAAATTTACTCCAAGGACTCTTTTATTACAGTGAATGGTACTGTCTTACTGCTGGTGCCTAATACTGAATAACAAGCTTTTTATTTGTAAAACTGAAGTAATTCCTTGAACTTGAATTCTCATTTCAAAGTCCTTTCTTAAAACTTTGTGTGTACAAAGTCAGATGAATGGATTATGAAACGTGGCTCAGTTGTCAGCTTGTTGTCTCACGAGCCTTGAGAATATTTGTATCATTAGCTGTAGTCGTCCAGCTACTTTATTAGCGTGGCCTCTAATTGCTCGACAGCACAGTTGATGTTGACGCTAACCAGGAGCGATGTCATCCATCCTCTCCTGCTACAATGGGGCTCATTGGATTAGGTTCGAGCAGGCTTTGTTAAAAGCTGGCACAAATCTAATCAAGGAAGAGACCTCAATTATGCTAGCATGTACTTAAATGATCAGATCACTAAATTTGGAGGAGGGGGTTGGCCACTGTAGGAATGCAATCAGGAGCCATTAGGGCAAGTTAATTTTAGCTGATGGCAGCTTTCAAATGAGATGCAGGATTTTACTTTAATGAGAATACTGTAATTATGAGGCTGCTAGGCTGTTGTGTGATGCTGCGGTGAACTGTATTCAGGGTCGCTTAAATTTTGACCGTAAATATAAAGCTGAGACAAGTCTCTTAACAGCAAATGTTAGCACTGCAGGAGAGCCATTGTTGCAGATGTGCTGTTTGCTTTTTGACCTTCCTTCTTTCCACCTACACAGTCAACACAATATTCAAACAAGAGGTATTTAAAACCCACTGTTTTTAATGAAGTGTTGAAGGAAACTAAACAGCTGACAAAAAAAGAAAAACCTCATTCCAGCTACGGCATGTTCAAGAATGCAAAGAGGTATAGAAGCATATTGTCTGGAGAGAATAATACGCTGGAACGCTATGATCTAAGGACCTGGTGACATCTCCTGTAGCACAAACCACAACAGAGAGCCTGACCCTGGCCTCAGACCTCCACGACCCATAACGGGTAAAACAGGAAGCAATCATTCTTAGTGTCAGTGAGTTTGCTGGCACTCCTTAACAGGAGGCCCGAGGTCTGAGTGTAGTAGCAGTAACCAAAAAAAGATGGGCAAACACGCATTCAAAACACTTACAGTACACATACACATGCAAATAGCCATGAGCTGGGTTCCTGTCCGTTTTTTTTTTTTTTACTGCCAGCTAAGTGGAAACTTGCACATAAAAATCACACAAAACCTTTGACACTTTATTAGTGTATGAAGAAATTCTTAAATAGCAGCTGAAACACAAAGTGAATAATGGGGGTAATGAAAGAGTTGCTTCCTTTCACAAGAGTTCAAGACAAGCTTTGGATATCTGCAAATATTGAAATGTTTCTGTATATCGATGGAAAATGATTGTGCAACTTTTGCAGCAAAACATTTTTATGATTACTTTTTGCTGCAACTGCGGAAACAAACTCCCAAAATGATGAAGGCTTACTGATTACTAATGGAGCGAATAGCAGAGGAAATGCAGCCTTTTTTCACAGACTCATCAGTAGCCTGCAGTTCAACTTTGCCAACTGTGTCTCTGATCTAGGGGTTAAAGTCACCAGCCAGGGTTTTCTTTAAACCAAAGGTTTATACAACAAAGAAGTGTTGCAGGAAAAATTAACTGTCACACATTAACGGAAAATTTGAAAATCCGGAGTAATTCCCTCCTCTCCAACTGATTATGAAAAATGATGAAGACAGCTCTTGACTGAGGACTGTTCCATAACTGTGATCCAAACATGACTACTGTGCATCTCTTTAACGTTCTCATTAGGAATGTGTTACATAGCCTGTAAGTGCTTTGTAACACATTTAAGGGCACGCATAACAAACACTTTACCTCACGCGTGCTGGCTTGTTTTCAAAGTTATTACTGTCCAGACTTTTGGAGATGCACAACTGAAGTTTATGTTTTTTTGGACAAATTAGTTATTTACTCACTAATAGCTAAGAAGTACAGGCTTAGGGGCTCTGATCCCCCACCATGCTGCCAACATTCTACCCAGCTGCCAACACTGTCCACTGTTATTGCTATGCGTCCTCCTATTTCTTCTAAAAAGTGCCCACAGTTCCCAGTTTAATTTTCACTCATGAACTGTGTTGTAAAACTCACTGCCCACTCCTTTTGTTTCCTTTCTGTTCCTATACAGTTCTACATAGTCAAAAACTCAAAACAAGATCACAAGGGAAAATCAGATGGTCATCTATTGACAAGGACCTCAATTAACTTCCTTTATCTAACATCTAGCTTTAGTGAAACTGATTAGCAGTTGATAACTGGTGACACTGGCCCACTGTGTGTGTGTGCTGTGGCCTCCATGTGAAGCAGGATGTGGATGTAAAAACCAGCTCGATAAATCAAAGGTTAAAATATAGATCCATACTGAGGTTCCTCTCCTACACCTCCCTGCTTTCTCCCTTTGCCTGATCATCCAGCTTGCGCATTACCTCATCAGAGGAGGATCTGCCTAAAGCCACAGCGGTCACACAACAGACAAAAGCGCTCATCTCCAGGAAGCCGCTGCCGCTGCCTGTGGTTTTGGAGAGAGGAGAAGAGAAGGGAAAAAGTGACTAAGCCCCACGGCTCCTTTCTTCTCTCTGCAGACTTAGGGATAAACGGAGGGATAAAGCACAGGGGGAGATAATATTTAGAGCAGGCCCCATTTCAAGGGCAATAGAAGAGAGAAAGTGGGGTATGAGCTTGGGTGGTTTGGGAAGTAGCCACAAGGGTCGGTCTATAATGTTACTGGCAGAGGGCCTCGCACCATGGACTTATGTGTAAGTGGGGAGGAACTGCTGCTGGCTTGGCCCTGCCTTAAAGCCAGGACTGCTGCAGCTCCACGAGCCTCTTCAAAGAAAACCAGATGGGCCTCTGATGGGATGTTGATGAGGCATGAGTTTGCAAAACACCAACGCGCATGCAAGCACAAACACATATAGGAAACAACAACATACATAACACTCACGCATATATACTCTAGCATATCTCTAAAGTTCACTTCTCTGTTCCCATCCCTGAAAATGTCTTTTAAAGGTATCATGACCATCACAGGAAATTCATATGTGTGGATAAATCAGAACCGTAAACTAACTGTTCAACTTGAAGAGGACATAACAGAGTTCTGCTAACATAAGATTATCGTTTGGTTAACTCCGTAATGTTAACTAAGCAACACTAAATGTTGTTAGATGCTGCCCATTAGCGGTAATGCAGCCGAGGTCTCAAACAAAGCTAAAGTCAAATGTCGTGGAGCAGATAAGGAAATTTTTCTGGGGGAGGCCAAACAGGTAACCTCAGTGGGTTCATTAGCTTATTAGCTCATTTGCTTACTACGAATCATCCCAACAGCTGCTTACTGTCTGGTAACTTGTCTAACTCTTTGCAAATGACTTCTATTACAGCAGCTATGTGTAACAACAGAGCTCTGAACACACGGCTATCATTCTGCAAAAAGTGGTTGAACTGTTTTCCTGAACTCTTCCTTACTGCTCATTACAGCTCTGATTAAGATTTTCAGAAGGCACTAATATCACCTACAGCTTGAAATCCTATGCTGTGGACGTGTGTCTGACCCTAATTTCCTTGTGCAACATTGAAAAAAATTTGGATTCACAGAATAAAGAAGAAGTAAAATGTGGTTATCCACACACTGAATGTGAACACACGATAATCGACATTATCCTGTTTCACATTTGGAATACTGCCCAGTGACGCCACAGACACATAACTGCTCTTCTGATCACTCGCTGGATATTTATAGCAAGTTAAGGCTTCAATTTTTGTAACTCAAGCACACAACATCCTCTTCCTTCCGAAGTCCTGTGAAACAAAGATGCCATAAATCATTGCTGTCACGACAGGATTGGTACCTAATAAAGACTGTGATTTTGTTAGGAGGGTCCACTTGTCATCTTACCATTATGTTATTGGATTTGAAAAGCAATTGCATGTTAAAAGACGATAATTTGATTTTGAGTTTGCAAATCAGCTGATGAAATTAAGGATGTTTGATAGAATTATAAGAGAGCCAGAGTCACCTGGGTTCCAATCTTTATACAGTTTCTTACTTCAGTGCTTTTATCTATAATAAAAAAAAAATCTGTGAAAGGATTCCACAGTCCCAGAGCTACAATATTGCTCCCTAAATTGATCTAGATTGATAATTCCCCACCTTTTTAGTTTAAACACAGTGGTGCTTTCTTCTTTGATTTTTACTGGTACTCCAGAGGGATGAAGAGGTAAGTATACTTGGTAATCAATCAGCCATCTTCTTAACCACTTTCTTCTCTCTTTAACTTTATCTCTCCATCCTTCTTTCTCTTCGTAACCTGACTTATTTATCTTGTGACCTCTTGCACTGGTCCCATATCCAGGTAGCAAACTGCAGTTCTAGTTTGTGATAAAAGATGAGTAATAAAAATATTACTTTCAACTGCTTCCTTATTCACAAGGAGTCACCACAGCAGGCAGCTCCGCATGTTTTCTATGCACAATGTCCTTCCTGATGTAACCCCAAAAATGATTTATATGAGCCATAAACCAAGCATTTAAAAGTAAAATGCTACAAGCCAGTAGGACACAGACCGCCCTCACAGCAGAACTCTGAAGAGTTTTCATCTTCTCTGTTAGCGAGATTCTAGTGAGGATCAAACAGGCCACTGGCTGACCTACCAGTGACACAGGGGCACTAGACAGGGCCTTAATAGGTATTCTTAAACAGGGGGATTAGCCAGATGGTCAGATCACTCTTTTCTCAAACCTCTCCCATCTGTACATTTCATATGTCTCTGCTGAAACCACTGAGATCAGCCTCAGCGACTTCACCCGACTAATTTAGGTTAGTGTTACCTGTCGCACTATTTGACTCCAGATATAATCTTTATTGCTCACAGAGAGAAAGTCCATTAAGAGGCACACTGTAGGTCCCAGCAGCGAGAGGTTCCTGGAGTGATGCCTGTGGGAGCCTTTAAAAGACCCCTTTCTTCACCCAAGTGAAAGCGGCTATTGAGGGCACACAGGGCAGAACACTACCAGAAGTGGAGGTCTGCATTTGCTGTGAAACAAAATCAAAAGCAGTCTGTCTGTAGCAACGGAGGAGTGAGAGGTGGCTGACAAGCAAATAGATGGATACAGTTTTGTTAACATGGGCTAGCATACACACAAGCACACACCTCAGGTAACACAACTGCTGGTGCAAAACCTGGCATGTTCAAACACCTGTGAGAGCCGCTTTGTGTTGCTCTGCCAAAACAATAGTGTTTTCCCTGCAACAGCTTATCATCTTCCTTGTTCCTGAAGCGGTTATCCGAGGTGCCAAACAGTGGCACAAAATCACAAAGAACCGTGTTGCAGTGCAAGAAAGTACTTGTCATGTCAGTGGATGAGGAAAACTTACAGAAATAAGAGGCTTCAGCTCCAACACCTGCTTCGCACTTAAGGATGCACTTTAAAATTCATGAACATCACCTGGAATAGAACAAAATAGACAAAAACAAGGAATACTTTGTCAGATAACATCTATGACGAGATGAAAACTGACATTTCATGTGACCCTCCAGGTCGACAGCGTTGCCATGCAAATCAGGAAATATTTTTCAGTGATACATTTTTTGCAAAATTTGAATTGGGGTCTGTTCTTGGAGCACAGTGAACACTCTAACCCCACCTGGGAGCTCTCTGTAGCGGATGTTCATGACAGAACAGAGCTCCTGTATCAAGTCCACAGCAGACCCAACAGAGGATCAGTGTATTTCTTTCACAGCACTTTCCCCTGCACAAACAGCGGCACACACTGAGCTACGCAAAGCCAAACAAATGACAAACAATGTGATTCCTGTACGCAGCTTTGAAGTTTAAAAAAAAAAAAAGAAGAAAAAGGACAAATTGGCTGAAATTTGTCTTAACGTGGTTAGCGATGTCTGATAGTTTTTTTTCAAAAGCTGATTTCAGCGAGAGCACGGAAAAGGAATCTCTGATCAGGTGGACGAAAACAAAGCACGCTCACTCACGGGGGTCAGCGTTATTATAGCCTCACTCACTCACACACACACACACAAACCACAAGCTGTCATTTGCTAAACCGGATAATAACAAATAATGACAACACTTTGAAGGCACCGTGATCAGGATGGAGGGAGCCATCACTCTGAGGGAGCCCCGGGTTGAGAGAGAGATAGTCTTAATTAAGAGAGCAAGGTCGCTAATTTATGAAAGAAAGAACTGACCAGGATAAAGAGGCTCTTAAAGAGCGAGAGCCCGTACAGACAGAGACAGACAAAGCAATTAAACACACCAAAGCAGCATTTTTCTGATGCCGCTCATCATCAAGTCACCCAAACACAGCATCTAAGTGGTACAAAGGGGGCCATACAAACACCCCTTTGATTCCACCATTTGAGCCTAATTGAGAACAACGAAGAAAAAAGCAAGCACTGGGCATATATGATCTTTTATTCATGTCTTTAATCAGCCAAATGATTCTCTCGTAGAAGCATTTTTCTCTCAGGGCACAATTAAATTTGAATCTTATTCTGAACGGAGAAAATCAAAGAAGTTCTGATAATAAAACCGATAACAAATAATGGGAAAAAAACACATGTCGGTGAAACATCTCTGCAAACATTTCTGTAAGATGCAGCTCTCTTTGGCTCTCTCTCCCTTTCTGTCTTTGCCTTGAGCAGCCATTGTCTCAAAAAGCCACTTTCTCAATCAAGTGACTGCGAGTTGGATTCCCCTGAGCAGCGTTCACACTCCGCAGCTCTCGCTGACCCGTCTGAACACGTTCCAGATGTCTGCAGAACCAGTTATTCTGTTTCCTCTCGTTCTTTTTAACCACCCCGCTCTCTCGCTCCCTCTTTTCCCCCCCTTCATTCCTCTGCTCCACACACCCTGCCACTCATTTGCAGATGGCAGATCTGACACCTGGAGTATGCTGGGTTATCGGAGAGACAGCTGGCTGTCCAGTAGAGAAGCCCTGCTGCAAAACTCAGCAAAAACCCTGTGTGCAAATACCCACTTGCTTGTGCTGGTGTGCGTGTTTTCTGCAGCATTTCTGCACATGTCCATATGTGCATATGCAATGTTTAAACAGTGTTTATACCAGATGGAACTGTTATAAATGTGTGTACTGTAGGGCCTGAAATATAAAAGAACAAAACGAGAGCTAGTCATCTGAGGTAAATTAATGCAGGAGTTATTTACCAAGTTCTTCGCTGGAAGCAATGAGCACTCAAATGGTCGTTTATAGACCAGGTGACACATGCTGGCTGTTTTGTTGTTTCCTTTAATATGTACACTTCCACACTCATATTCAATTGCTGCTCTTTACCAATATGTCAGATCCTCTTCTTAGGGAGGACCTGACAATGGAGATCCAGGCTATAGAGCCATTCCAGGCTTCTCCTGACAACTGCAGGAAGTAACAGCTACCTTTTTGGCTCACTGTCCAACAGCTGTAAAATGACACATGTCACCCTACAGTTGAGCCAGCTGCAGGGGGGGAAAGTGTCTGATATTTGGAATAGATACTGAAAGCAGCAAAACCAAAGGCCTAAGACAAAAGCTAAAAACCAAAGCTGTGACATTGTATTAGGGAACGTAAAAAAAACAAAAAAGGTGAGCAATAAGAAGACAAGACAAGAAGATACCCTGTATTATGTTCACAGCGAGGCCAGCACCTGCACAATGAATGCACGCATTCACGCAACAAAATATGCGTAGTCCCAAATGTTGTCTTGTTGCAGCTGTCAGTGCCACTTGTGCAATCGTGGACACACTGGAGAAAGAACAATGGAACTCTATTAGGCGGAAGCTCTCTCAATGAGCGTGGCGCTGCATGAGGCTGTGTGCTGCCACTTCCATGTCTGCACCGTAGGAAACAGTGCATGGTTCCAGCTAATCATATGGGCAATTAAACCAAAATGGGGTTCACTTGACCCATAAATGATGCGCTTATAGCATACACTGCCTCTCTGAGGGCCACTGGCCATGTCATGCAGGCCCTGTAATGTTTCAGAGATTATTTTTTAGTATTTTCACTCTGAGTCTGTAAGATGGGAAACCTTGTGTGTGCAACTATAAGCACTGAACTCTTAAATCTGCATTTTCACTCTGAAACTGTGACCGACATATAGACAGTGCTTTTGAGGTTTAAGGATTCACTGATCAGAGTTTTCATTATATTAGTTTGAAAAAAAAAACAACTTTTACACAAGTTATTTGTTCTACAAATTTCATTTTTATTAATATCACTGCTGTCTTTACTCTCTCCTTGAAGTGTGACACCCTAAATGAAACAACGTAGCTTGTACAATCAAAAAAAAATGTGCTGCTGTTCTTCCCTTTTTTTAAACCACACACACCTGGGTATTCAAGCAATACAATGCATATACATATATTTTTAACTGTTAATTTACAAAGACCTTTAGAATTCTTCCAACTCATAGGAATTATATGGTGATGGGTGGGCGAACAAAGCACAGGACTTTACTTTCAGAGGTCGGCATTTGCATCCAGCAGCTCTTCTGTGGCTGGTTTTCGACTGCTAAAACACTTAGTTGAGGAATGGGTAATGTTTCCTTATTATGTCAGCAAGAGAAGAAAGGATTGAAGACTTACATGTGGGTGGGCAAACTGCTACAGAATATGTTTGTTTTTTTGTTTTCAAAGGTGGAATAAGGGAAGGGGATGTTTGCATGAGTGAAAAGCCTTTGTGTTCCCTTCACGGAATACCTGGGCGAACATTACAGAAGCTTAAGTGACAACAAGCATTTCTCTCCCAAGTCACTGTTAACATGAAATATTGCTAAAGTTAAAGGTGGGAGGGAGACAGAGGATGGTAGGGGCAAGCGCCGGCACATATGTCTAAACCTCACCCCTCTGCTCACCACCCTTAGGAGATTACATTATGGTGCTCACTATTGTCCCGCTTTTTCAAGACAAAGCCTGTTCCACTGTGCAAACAGCGCGCCTTGGAAAGATTGTAAAAACAAGAGGTGAATGTCAAAGGCAAAAGTGAATAGGATCTCTCCCCTCTTTTGTCGAGCTGGTGAGGTATGCACAAACACATCGCTGCGTGACAGAGAAGAAAGGAGGGCCTTGTGAAGGAAGGAGCTGGAAAAAGTTGGAGCGTCTTCGCATGAAAAGGCCAAAACCGTGAGAAGTTGCCTGCCTGACTCCTGGGCCTATAGAAAACTCCCATATGCAAGTATTTGGATGAAAGACCCCCAGAATACACAAGGCATTGCTCTGAAGGCAAAACACAAAGCCTGGAATGGTGACCTCTGGATGCCAAGAACACAGAGACTGCAAAATGGTCCTGTGTCCAAGAGAAGAGAAAAAAAAAATAGCACACAATAACATATTCATCAAGAAACATGTTAATTTACCCCAAAATGATATCAGATGTATGAAGACAAGCCAGTCTTTGCAAAGCTTCCAATGTCCCGGCCTAAAGTCAACCTTGTCACGACCCAAACAAGGCTTTAACTGTCAGGGGCAATTAATGAGGGCGACCTCGGCTCCCTCTAATTTACAAGGCCAGCGCCAGTCTGTAATTAATTGCTGCGTGCATAAATGTAAATGAGTCCACTGGGGAAGTAGAAGGAGGAAGGGGGGGAAAAAAAGGGCTGTCAGGCCAATATTCCAGTGGGGAGCAATCTGCTAGAGAGGGAAATGATTTAGAGGACAGCAAACAAATCTGCTGCTCCGTAAAACACGAAGAAGCTGAATGTGAGGGGAGACTTGTTGAGATGGAGGAGGTGGTCGTCAGGATTGGTAGAAAAAACAACGGGAATAACTGCGGTGGCAATAAATATCAACCGTTTTATTCCAGTTGTCTCTTCTCCATAAGTCTGTTTGAAACATACGGTTTATCCCATCTAATAGAATAAAAAAGAAAAACGCCAACATCACACTGCTCCTGAGTGTGTGAAATATTTCTTTTTTTCGGGGGAAGAATTAATGCACACATTTTATTTATAGAATTCTGAAGCATGATGTCGACATTTATAAAAGACCAAGTCTTTTTTTCTTTTTTTTTTTACTTTATTTCTCCACAGTTCTGTAAATTTTTTTGACCTTTCACTTTACCTCCCTTAACCTTAAAATTTCCCTTTCAGCCTAAAAAAATGAAAGGAAAAAAAAAAATCATGGGTTAACACAAGTGCATGCATTTGCATTTGGGTTGCATCGTGCCAGGAACTTTAGAGGTGGAACTTCAGCAACTTGATGCGACCTCTGACAAATCTTTATCCCAACATTTAACTGTTATGTTCCATAAGATTTTGCTGAATATTTCATTCTCTCAACGGCATGGCTCGCTCCGTCGTCACCATCTCTAGGTTAGATCTTATTCTCTGGCAAAAAGGGTAGTGAAGCATGTTCACAAAGCACATGAAAAATCAAAGACAGGCAAGCAGAGGAAACGTGTAATCATTTATGAAAACTACAATAGCCGCTGTCATGCATAAATCTCCTGCACAAAGAGCCGCCTCTTACTTCTTTTGTTTGGGCCATAAACAAACAGGTACAGAAACTATTGTCTGGTCAAAGTTGCACAAATGTGAGGAAAAACAAACATTAGATGCACAATGTAATGCAGAGACAGTTAAAGACGCAGGCACACGCACACACAGACGTGGCGGGCCTCGCAGCAGCTACAGTAACATCTTTACGACATAAGCTCCTTTTCACTACACCGCTCAACAAAAGCAAATGAGATTTTTCCTACAGTGGGCCTCCAGCAATAACAAGTGACATCACAGGCCCGTCTATGTATGTTTCCCATATTTAACAGGGAGAAACAGCGTTAGCTCCTCCAGAATGATACTAAACAGCTTGCTGAGGCAGCATGTTTCCCTCTTGCAGTGGCAGGCACCATCAACTTGAAGGACCGAGGCAAAAGGCCATTTCGTTTTGTCACATGCCGACTCCTGTCACAGTGCGACTCCCCTGCGCGCTTCTTTGCCATGTTTAATCATTTAATTTAAGTTCCACTCAAAATGTGCCGTTCATGTTAAATACCATCAACAGGTGGGGCTCCTGAGGGCCTTGATGGATCACAGCAAAGTAAACACACACAGTGCTGCAAACACCAGTCACCCTATCTTGTGTATTCTTGTGTGTAAAACCGTCCAGCGTAAATGTCAGCAGGTGATACTGCTGTCCATCCAGCCATCTAAAGTGCGTTGGCCTGGGCGGAGGAAACCTGATGTCTGAGCTCGGTCAGCTCGATACCCGAGCCAGCAACACCCCTCCGCATCTCGTCATCGCTGAACACCACACACCCCATTTCTGCTAATCCAACAGTATGTGCAGAACATAGTATGCCATATACAAACAGGCATGAGTGAGCACAGCTTGTCGGGAGCATGCCATTAATAAATACACAATACTCCGTCAAAGTTGTGTTTTTCTATTCTGAGCCACTCAGTTGATATCTTGTTTTCTCTCTCTTTTTTTTTTCTTTACTGCTGCCTATATCTCTCCACTTTGAGCCCAAGTGGTCACCACCATCCTATGATGACAACGGCTCGATTAAAGACTTCTTTACGGCTCAGAAACCATGGCAACGCCCTGTGTAGACAAGCTGGCTGATGACCAATTGGATTGGGGCCTGGGCTCAGTGGGTGGGACCATGTCATCCCGGCCCTCACTACTTTACCACAGGATCATTTCAGAGGCCTCGCACCCCGAACCCTGCTTCCACGCCCCATTACTCCAAACCACTACGAGTGGTAAAAGTGGAGGTTACCCAGCCTGCATTTAGAACAGAGTGACGCTTCTGCAGATGGGAGGAGCAGGAAAGAACCAAATCATAAAAGCAATGTAAACATGAACCCAGAATCCAGCCCCACTGGGTTTGTTTGCAGCTGTTTCTTTCTTCTTCTTTTTCTTTTGTTCTTTAACTTAAAATAGGATATTAATCTCTCTCAGGTTGTGTGGCCAGGAGAGTGAAAATAGTGTGACACTAGCTATGCAGCAAAAAACTATAAATTTCTGAAAAGGAAAGTCCTGATTGGTTTCCAAGGAAACTGTGATATATGCTGTTAAGACTAAAACTATAAATGACAGTAATTTTCAAAAAAAGAGTTCTGTTCTAATCAGTGTGAACAGCACTGAGGGCAAATTACAAGCAGAGTGGAACAGATCAGACCTGGAATGACCAAAGCTGTAGATTCAGATTTCACATTTAATAACTACTGTGGGAAATATTGTTTCCATTATTTTTCAAACTTGATCCGAATCACCATCTTAAGCTCAACACATCTGCGCTTCTGTTGCTTCAGTTTGGACACTTCTTACACTTTCTCCATTATGGAAATGACCCAGTTATTTTAAAAATTACTCCTTTTTTTTTTGTCCATTCCTATATCCAATCAGATCATGATTCATGTTTACAAAACAGGCTACAGACTATAAGATAAGATAAGATAATAAATACTTTATTAATCCCGAAGGAAATAGATGATATAAAAGATGGATAAAGCTTTGGGTCATATGGATAAAACATTAAATCCATTTTAAATTTTGGTCATTTTAAGTGTCAGAAACGAGGATTGTCCCGTTCACTGAACGTTAGCCAATGAGCATGGATTTTAACTGTCCCACCCCCCTGGCTCGTCACAACTGATTTCAAAACACCAAAAGACAAAAATGCTCATCTCAAGCTTTTATGTCACAGTGGCTACATCCATATTTTATACTGTCTATCCTACAGACTTTTTCCCCCATCCGTGTCTCTATTTTTTCAAGATAGACCTAATTACTATTTAACTTTGTTTCTTGTTTATTAGTTTTATTATTATAGTTTGTTATTAGTTTTTCACCCTAAAGTAAATTCAACTTTAAAGTACTGAACTAAAGTAAGTTCTTTGCTTAAGGTCTGAGCCAAATAGAGCAGTGAAGTTGTGACAGCACTCCCTGCATGTTTTGATAAACGTGTTGTATGCCCAAGGATGCGTTTGAGTATGAATGTGTGTCGGCACTGTCCTATAGCCAAAGTACACATGCACAGTAGCATGTGGTTCTATTTTGTCAGTATGAGCATCATTTGCCACTTTCAGCGGTTCATCAGAAAGGTTCATGGACAGCACAAGAGGACTTTTTTCTTGCCACAAACACTTCAACACATTTCTCTTTTTTCCCCCCATCCTTGGTCAGACAGACTTGCAAAGCAAGTTCAACATGAAACTTGCAATGTTGTACTAAAGTGGCCCTGGAAGGAATCTGTATTAAAAATCAGCAGATTAAAAAAAAAAAATACAGAGCACCTGGGAACGATTTGTGCAACATCAACATCAGAGTTTCATCAAAAGGTAGTGCAAATAAATTCTTTTGTTTGTTATAACCTGTAGGGTGTGCCAGAGGGGTGGGGCCTGTGTTGCATGACAATCCACAAACAACAAGCTTTGTTGTTAATTGCACAAAAGTGAAAGAGTAAATAGATATTGAAACACTTTCATTCTCTTGATGAACCCTTCCACTTTCTGAATGAAAGTGTTTCAATATCTATTTACTCTTTCACTTTTGTGCATTGTCTTAATATGAAACCCCACCCTTCTGATTTTGAAGCAGTATAAACTACACAGGAGATGTTTGCCAGTGACACTCACCTTTATTCAGTCCTACAACAGGATAATCCACCTAAGGCTAATTGGTTATTTAAGATGTGAGCCAGTACTAATCATTAATATTAAAATCACTCTTGATCAGCTTTTTTGTTAAATTATAAAAATGGACCACCGATAAACTAACATCTGAAACTTTGAATCTTCCACGCAGGGAAGGTTCTTAATCCTCACAAACATACAGCTAGTTAGGGTTTTGG
>VUQR01005943.1:1770-14833 GCA_015108515.1 Hemichromis elongatus
ATGATTAACTTGAGGACTTGCAGATTAACTTGGCGTCAAACAAAGAGCTATGTGAAGATGTTTGTGCTGAGCACTCTCAGTTCCTGTTGTCACAGGAGTAAGAATCTAAATTCATAAACCAAGTTGAAGAAGCATTCAGTGCAGCTTATGAAAGGCAAGACAAATGGTCTACCTGGCATTGAATTTCCTAAACAGGTGAACTTTTCAGTCACAATGCAGTATATTTACAGTAAATGGTGCCAACACTTACATTCTGCCATCCCTGGCTTCTGTTCGGTACCTCCTGTCAGGAACTGGCTCAAAGTAGGTGACAACGGGGGAGTCCACACAAGTCTTTACTTACACACAAAATAACTGATTCCACACACTAACCAAAACAAACAACACCACTAATAGGCTGATGTTGGGTGTCTGAGTGTTGTAACTCCCAAGCAAGTGAACAGCTGCTTCAGCAACCTAGGACCAGTAGCACTCCATGCATCAGTGAATGCGTTTGTTTCCTACTAGGCCTATATGAAGAGTTTAGATGCAGCTTCCTGAGGGGATAACACCCTGCAAAATCCCTTGCAGATTTTTTAGCTAACACCACAAAATCGGTTATTTTGGTTGCAAAACCCCCCCCAAAAACGTGAAAATCATAAAGGGACTGCGCAGACGACCTCCTCCCTATAGCCATCTTGACAGGTCTTTGGCATTCAGATAGGATGTCACCGGCTGGCGGAGTCCAAATGGTGACATCTGCTAATCATCTGTCCAGTGCCTGTTCACACATCCGCCTGTCTATTCGAGGGATCTTGTCTCTTGGTGCCCTCCGCCTGGCTCCGATTCATTCTCACCTTCTGTCTGCATCCATGTCTTTCACACACTCCCACCTATTTCAATTTCAATCTCAACATCATTTTTCATCTCTGCTGCACATTCGCTGTGTTTCTGCACGGGCGTTTCGATGCAACTTCTTATTACTCACCTCTCTTGCTCTGTCTTCTCTCTCCCTGTCTGTGACAGGCTGATCATTCGGTCTGACTCAGTGCTGCTGTGATCAAAACAGTGTGACTGCACAGACTCACAATCAAGCCTAATTCTGGTTCATTATAAACTGAATTTTTGGTTTATAGTTTCTGAGGTTGTTTGTATTGGGCTTTATTGTTTTATATTGGTGAAATTGATTCTTCAATCCAGAAGGAAGAAATGCGATGAACAGTTTTTATATCTAAACCCTAAATTGCTCACAATCTGTCAACTGGTATCTGAACATTTGCAATAAATACAAATGCTGATTTCATAGAATAAAATATATAAAAATCAGTGAAAGTGACTTTAAGTTGTATTAATCCTTGTTCAATCTTTTGCAATATCTGTTACGCGTCAGTCAGATTTTGGTGACTAAGCTGGTGAAAATCACATAAGACTGAGTAAAAAACAGCCTCACTTTATTCAGGCTTATATTTGTAATTGCTAAACTGCACCATGGAAATCCCAGATGCATAAATGGGACATGTTTTTTCTTTGAAATAATTTATTGTAGTTACTGGTTTTGATACTTTCTTGTTTAAATGTTTTAACTCTATAATCCAACCGAGTCTCTATGTAAGTATGTATGTATGTATCTATATGTTGTGTGCAAAACCGCATGCGTTATATGAGCTAGTGGATGGATACATCGTATTCTTGCAATGAATTGCTGCAAATGTTTGCACACTGAGTCTATGGACAGTTGGACATGATAACAATGACAAGACTTAGTGAAGGAGTTGGAAACTTTGCACTTTGAGCTCTTTGTCTAGATAGTTGTGCTGCTCTGTGCTCAGGGATCTTCACTACTCTGCTATATATTCAGTGTCAAGCTCCATGTGGCACTGTAGCAAAACAAAATGAGCTTTATTACATATTTGAATTGTGTGTTTGTGTGGCCAGGCACACAATACAAAAGAAGCCGAATGATTTGACCGGCAAAGCTATAGAGATCGAAACTGTGTATTTCATGAAAAAAACAAACATAAAACACACACAACGTAGTGTCAGGCCACATTTCCCGTGAATTTCCGAGAAGATGGGTTGGGTGCAGCACAGATTAGTCTTTCCTCCTGGTCAAGGACACAGTGGTGTTCCCTTTTTATCTCCAATCTTCATTGTGTCGTTTCCTTTCACCTTTATTTATCAGCGGGGTCTCCTCCATTCTGCCCACCAACACATCCGGTGATAAATTACACTGCCCACAGTGGATCATTCTGCACCAATAACTGCTGCTGTACACTAATATGGCACTCAATAGAGTTTGTGATAGCAATGAAAGAAGTGTATAAAATCTGCTATTATAGAAGGAGAATACATCTTGATGTTGTAGTTTGAAATATAGCAACAATTATCTGTTAAATAGTGGGGGTTTTTTCATATGTCAAAGATTTTTTCTGTTATCAAAATCATAGCTGCATGCTACATATAAATTTATAGTTTTAAATAGTAAGAAAAGACCCAAAAAATCCAATGATCCCATATGAGAAAGCACTTGGTGACAGTGTGGAAAAATAACAGACGTGTAATGCAAAGAAAGCTAAAGTTAAATCAGGTTGAGGGAGGATCACTGTCTGCTGCTACTGGTTGAGGAACAGGGAAAGATATACAAGCAGCAAAAATATAACACTTGGCAGGTGACATCAGTAGCTGCAGATCAGGAATATGCAGCACCATGACTGAGACATACCTGCAAAAAGGTGCAGAGTGAGAGGACAAAGTACAGGAACATAAATATATAAAGTTAATGATGTGGCATATAAATTCACAGGGGGTGGGGGAGATGATGGTGATGCACACACCATCATGAGAGGTCTCCCTGCAGCTTGATGCACTCTTCAAATTTTTAGTAACCACAAGAAAGCCTGCACTCTCATAGCACGGCACTCTGCAGTGCTTCTGTTGTCTAATACCGAGGTCGTCAAGACATTGTGGGGGTCCAATCATACATTTGCAGAAGACTTTAGTTGAACGATTAAAATTTAAGCTCATAAACGTCTGTGATGTAGTAAATTGTCAGATGTTTTATTAGAAAAGCCACCAGAATGTTTCCTTTTGACTTTTCAGGATTTCAATTCTCTTTATTTGGAAAAATACAACATTGTTTCAGTGACCCCTTAAATTACAGTTAACTAGTTTACTTGATTGATCCGTTTAAGCAGGACCCATGCTCTCAAGTAGTTTATGTTACACCCATCACATTTTACGTAATTGCAGTATCAAAATTTCTGTTTAAATAGGTTTTATTTGCTTAATTACATCTCAATAGGTGCTTAAGCATATGTAACGAGCAAGCAAGCATGTCTGTTGCTCATGCATTTATTAAAATATAATCCTCTCCTGCTGATTTTCTCCCAGTTTTTCCTCCACTTCTCGTCTCTGTGTATGTATGTGTATTTTTTGTTAACTACATTCCAATATCTCATTACGATTGGTTGACGGTTTATGTTTTATTCATCATGTTCCTGATAAGTAACAGTGCCGCCCAAGTCCTCAACTAATCACGTTCTTCTAGGGGAGAGTCTTTTCCATCATTAGGTTCACCTGTAGTTCTCCTCAGCTGCGAATGCTAATATGGAAGTGATGAGGTTAGTTACACAACAGCCCTGTCTGTATCTGTAAGCGCAGGTTGAAGGATGAGACCTAATCACCAAATCAAGTCTGTCGTCCTCTCACTGGTCTTGCTTGAGGCGAGGAAGCATTGGGAGTCCCTAATTGCCAATCAGGGATAACTAGAGTGCTGCGGTGTGGGTTTGCTGAATGCAAGACCAGAGAGAAGGTACAAAGCAGACAACAAGCTGTGTCACGAGTGCAGAAATCCAGAGGTAGCCGAGGAGAATGAGGTCTCAGAGAGGAGTGTTTATTCTCTGCGTCGGACTGTGTTGTGTCCCTTTGAAGAAAACTGTTGACTGAGACCCTGAGCAGTTAGGTTTCCTCTTCTTTAGCCATCACGCTACATTTGGTTTTTGTTTTTAAGCGGTGTGGCAGACTCTGGACTATCTGAAGGATGATGCAGTTTTTACAAACATAAAATATTCTCTGTGTATATGTGTGTGGGCGTTGCATCATTAAGTAGAGTTACAGTGACAGTTCCCAAAGAGAGAACCTTTAAATGTGTGTGTGTGTGTGTTTGACATTCTTTTTTTTCCAAAAGTATTCCTATTAAATGTATTCATAAAATCTAGGAACACAGCAGCATTGTAACATGAACACTGCTCCCTCTGCGTTGGGTGGCTGTCGTCTGGTAAATTTGAGCTTTTTTCATTTCTTTTTTGACTTGTTGGTTCAGTCAAGAGCAAAAAGTGCTGAGTGGACAACTACAGTTGGTATACTTGATAATATACCCCGACATTTTTTCACATATTTTGTAAAATAAGAGTGGCGCCAGCAATTTAAATGAAAAATGCTGACAAAAGGTTTTGAAATTTGTAACCAGATAAATATATGCACGGGGGGATATGAATAGCTGTTCATAGTTCCGTGTATTAATTCATTAATTTATTTTACATGTATTCCATAACATAATTATTTATTTTAATATTTAAATCAATTTATTTAATTCACCAACAATTAAATTGCATTCTATAGTAATGTATATATTTATGTTGATTTTGATATTTTACTAAAAGCTGTTCTTTAAATGAAATCAGAAGTCAGCTTGGGAGTGTTTTCTGACACTGACTAATACTCCTAAATTTCTAAGTCCAGCACAATAATGTACGGTGCGTTTGTTCATTATAATGAAGGAACACATCGCTGAGAATGCAACAGTGTAGCTCTCTGATGTGTGTTTAAACCAATGACAGTCATTGGTTTAAACAGCAGTGGAGCTCTGTGGCACAGATGTATCAAACTTTGGGTCACAACAAAGTGCTTTTTATCCTGTAGTTGGGATTTGCTGCAAACACTGAAATCAGATCTATATAAGGAAAGTAGAGAAATAATAATAATTATTCAAAGAAAAACATTATACAGTTTCTGATTGGTATCAGCCAATAGGAAGTTAGAGATTAAATAAATAAACTAATCAGGACTCTGTCTAGAGAAAGTCAGATATCTTTAATTAGTGCTCTCTTAAATAGTTTCTGTTAAAACAAAAGCAAACTGGAAAACCAAGCGCATATTGTATGTATTTCTGTTTCCTCTCATTGCCGGTTTAACCAGTTTCCTCAAAATTTTCTTGTCACATACTTTCTCACCACAGGTTGGTATTATGATACCAAAAGTATTGTGTACACACAACTAGAAAATAAGTAATCAAAAGAAATCAAAAGAAGTCTTCATGGAGGCAAATGAGATTAAAAGGAATTCAACAGGGCTTATTCATACAAGCCAGGTTGGCGCTCTAAATCACATTGTGTTCTTTTCTTGATACTCTAGATGAAGCTAATTTTGCTGAGGGATTAATATCAAGGTCTCCTAATAAACCAGAAATTGTGCTGGTGATGGCGAGTGGGTGGAAGGAAATCGTGAAACAACTGACTTGCTGCTGGTTAACTGCATTTGATTGGGCAGAAGGATCTTGGGAATTATGGGTATCCACGTACTGCTTGTAAAATCCTATTAAGTGCTCATTATCTGTTGTATTAAACACAGGGATGCACAAAGAGCTTTTCCCTTCTGCTTCTCCTCTTACTCTAATATGAAAACAGAGATTCTCACCCAATCACACGCATGTTTGATTATCTCTGTGTGTTTTTTTTGTAATTTTAAAAGCTAATCTTTTAGCTATTTACTTTTATGCCACCTTAATTTTTGTAACTTTGTGTGTCTAACTGGAGAAGCACAACTTTTGCTTTGAAGGCAAACTGTCTCCGTTTCTGCAATCCAAAGCGATTGCTTTTTTTTAAAGCACTGATTTCAATCAATCATTGCTAGCTACTGATGTTTGCCAGAGGGTTTCTCACATGTCCCACGCCTGTGTGACCTAGACCTGATCAACACTGCGCTTTGGTTGTCTTGGATGACTAAGTTAGCTGATGATGTCCTTTTTGCATGTAAGTTTCCTTGACTACACACTGAATTGAAGCAAAAGTTTTCAGGTTCAGTTCAAAAGACAAAGTTTATGGTTTCCTGTGAAGGCTCTGTGTGGTTTTCCTTAAAGAACTCCGTGTTTATCAATTCATTTTCTGTAAAGTCCTCATGTTTTTTTTTTTCTGCTCTAATTTAGTCAGTGTTTAACTGTTAATGCGAGGCGGTGCTCATATCAACAGGAAATTTTAGACAGGATAATGGAGCTCTGGTGCTTTACACTTCAAAAGCTTCCACAGATTGGCTGCGACTGGTCTGACAGCAGCAGCTGAGAGCCACTTTTGCCCGCCTGTGAGAGAATACACGACAACCAGCAATGCCATGTTTGGCAGGATTTTATATGAGGGGCTCATGAATACGTATTTGCAAAAAATTGGATAGCTCCTTGTATGTCCTGTTTTGTTTTTTTGCTTTGAATCTTTTTTCAGATTATAATTTGAAAGCATTGAGCAATGGCAGCATGCTGACCGAATACAGTCGAATACACCATTATTTCAAGGACCCATAAATCAAGAAGCTTGGATCACAACATACATGTAACATGATGCTATGGCTCAGCTCAAATGAGGCAATTACAGCTGGTAACCTGACTGTTCACATGCCTCCCCCATAGAGAGCAGGGTTCATAGGTCAAACACAGCTTTGCCTAGCGAGGGCTGCTGAGACTGGAGTGTGAATACACCAGCAAGCCTCACATTCATCATACAGAGTATGCTGTATAATAAATTAAGCACAGCTTGTGCTTAAAATGTAGATTCAACATTAAAAAAAGACATTTTGAATCAGCGGATGCCTGTGAGTTACTCAAAGTTCGATATCTGCAGGCAGCATATAGCAGTTAAGAGTAACTATAGCCGAGAATAAAGATGACATATAAGCCTCGCTTTATTTTTTTTATTTGCATTTTCAATTTTGCAGTTTTTAAATTCTCTTGCTTTATTTTCAATTCTTCCATCTTCCCCTTTTATCTCCCCTCTTCTCACTTTGGAGTCACTGAGCTCCAGGATTAGATTAACTATCATTTATAGCAGGCCTGGGAGGCTATGAAGAGCAGACTCCATCAGATGGCGAGATAATGGTGCTTTATGATAGATCCTGGCTAATGAAATGCCACTGACTGTAATGAGATCAGTGAAAAGTGAGCTTTTGACCCCCTGAAAAGGGTAGGGGAACATGTAGAGAATATCTACTAAGAATGTTCTTGACATCTAAGATTTCTGCCCTCTTGCTTCCCTCTCCCTTTAAGGACAGCTCTTCTGAATTCATGACGGCGGGTGTGAGGAGAGAAAACTGCAAAAAATGTCTCGTGGTTCTACAGTAATGCAGAGTTTGGCTGCGCACTTGAGCTGAAGCACGGCTCAAATCACACATGCAAAAAGCGCACACAGTTGAAATGCCAAAATGCTAATGCCAACATTTACCAGAGGCTGAGAGGTGGGGCTGTTCAAACAGTTGTGGGTGTTTGTAAGGTCAAGAAGACGATTACGCATTCACTCTGGGCCTCAGAGGTTCACATGTGTGAACAGTGAAAATACACAATATCATACCTGACAGCAGCAGGCAGCGCGTGAAATGCTGAGATTGTTACAACTTCTGTCATGGACACTTTTAATATGTAACACGAGCCTGCTGTACATGTACAGCAGTACGTAGGTTAGTTTCACACATTTTGAACCACATAGTTAACACACGTGTAACGATTCTCGGATGCATTCTACATTCAAGATGCTCTTCTGTGTACAATCAACAAATTGATATTTTTACGTCGACAAAGGAATTTGCAAACTGTGTTTGTGGTCCTTCTACCTGTGCTTTTTTCAATCTTTTCTAGCTTGTTTTTGTTTTTGTTTTGGTGCTTTTTCCTTTGTGGTGAATGCGGTTGTTAATCCTGTGAATTTTGAAGGCAATTAGTGTTAAACTCCATAGTGTCACAGCCTTAGGCGAGAGACTGTTGGCTTTTTGGAGGACCGCATACAAGTCTGTCTCTGTACCTTGTGTTGACCGTTTACCCTTCTTTCTCTGTAGCCAAATAGCTACACAAATGCGGGACTGTGAATCCAGCTCTAGTCAAGAGTGGATACATTTTTTTATTTTCTAAATTTCGGCCTCTTTTCTTTCTATTTATTCTTTCTATTCATTTCATCAAGGTAAAAACCCTGAAGTATTAGAAATGAACTCTGACAATCCCATAATTCTATCATCCAATCACTTGGCGACAGCGAGAAGGAAAAACTCCCTTTCAACATGAAGAAACGTCCAGAAGAACCAGACTAAAGGAGGGGCGGTCATCTTCAATGACCACTAGGATGAGGAAAAAGAATAGAGACGAGAGAGACGAGGCACAAGTTTAATTATTGATGATGATTAAATACAGTTGTGGTGAATAAAAAGCAAGTGAAAGAGTGTGAGAGTGAAGTTCCACAGCAGCATTAAGGTTACTGCTGAGTAACTACGGAGTAGCTGTCTCCCAAAGTGAAACTGGGAGCTGGGTTCACAGGAAGGAGCCTCCCATTCTACTTTTATTATAAACTCTACGAACTACAAGTAAGCCTGTGGTCTGAGAGTTGTGCTCTGTTAGGATAATAAGGTACTATGAGCTCTTTAAAATATTAAAGTGCTGATTATTGAAGATTTTGTGTGTAATGAATTCCAAGGCCAATAAAGAGAAGCTAATATGGGACAAATGTGGTCTCTCTTTCTACTCCCCTACAATACGCTTGCCATTGTGTTGTGGATCAACAAAAGGCTTTTCAGGGAGCTTTCAGAGTTTTAAGGTGAAAGTTTCAAATCTGTCAACCAATCAAAACCACTGTTGTTTAAATAGAAAACATGACGTATAAATTGTTCAAAAAACCCATCCTTATGTATTCCGTGTTTGAGTTTTGGGTGCCTTCTTTTCAGCTATGTCATTTGGACATGGACTCTTTTCTGCAGTGTTTTAGTGGAACCTTAAATGGCACAAAATAGATCTATGTCAGGTGTAAAGCGGCACTTTTTCCTATGAATATGAAATCACAGCAGTCATCATGTTATACATAGTCTGTTTTCTTTTCTGATTGCACACACCCATCATTTTAGTGCATAAAATAGTCCTGCCTTTTCTCCTTCTGTCTTTCAGGTATATTGCCAGTCATCAACCTCTCTCCCATCCTTTCTCGTTTCTGGCCATTTTCCTTCCTAGCTAGTCAAAAAGCTGTGTGACAGCAAAAGACACCCGAGAGCTGTCATCCTCCTCTCATCATCCCGGATGTTGGGTCTCTAGATAGGTCAGGGGTTGGGGGAAGTCATCTATAGCTTCAGGAGGCTTCAAAAGGGGCTTATGCACAGCTGACAAGTTTTCATTTCCACCTTTCCCCCTCTCCTCACTCAGCTTCATTTTCCATCACTGCTGTCATTCCCAGGCTAACAGCATGCATTTGCTTCCTCTCGACAATATATATGTTTTGCTTCTCAGAAGGAGACAGTTTAGAAGATAAATTGGTCTCATTTTCCCCTCATACATTTCATTGAAGTGGAGACTCTCTTATTTTACACACTTTGCCTGTGGCTATTTAATTATGCCTTTTCCTGCGCTTGTTCAGTTGCAGACTAGTGTTTTAAAATCCACCTCACTGGCAAAAAACATCCTTAAACACATTTTTTAAATCAGATTAAGTCTGTAACCTCACAGAAAATAATAATAATAATAATACTGAATAATGAATTTCTCCTTACAAAGTCTGTCTCTGACAAAAAGTTCACCTACTGGCAGCAGAAGAAAGGCCGAAATGGGCTCTGCCTTTTTTCCCCAAATGATTTCTTTTATAGTCAAGAAGTCATTTCCGTGGTAAATCTCCCTTTGAAAAGGAGAGGGAGAAGTCACAGAGAGTTAATATACTATTTTAGCGATTACTTTAATTGAAGAGTCAAGGCAGGATTAAATTTTATTTGGTCCAGGGGAGCAGCCGGTCCTGGTGTGGATACAAAGGAAATTGATTTTGTGCCCTACATCCTTTCCCACAGCTCCTGGCTTGCGTGTGGATGGCACGGCACGGTGTCATGTCAGGGTGAGCCAGGATGCAATATAGTTCCCTACGCTTCTTTATCTCTCTGTGTGGAAGGAGGTTTGAGTGAGTATAGTGGGTAGAAAACCACATCTTATTGGCAGCTAAACATAGTGTCTCTTTTTTCTCTGATGCCACTGAAGTCTGTCGCTACCTCTTGAACTGTGTGGTTAAAAAATAAGATAAGAAAATTTGTCAAAATGAATGGAGACTATTCACGGATCTCTTTTCACCAGCTTTTGCTGTGGTTTGAGCAATCTGGGGACACTGACCGGTCAGAGTTGAAGGTGTTTTTATTAAAGTGGCTTTCAGGTGTTAAAAATGATTTACTATTTCCTGGATCATCCCGAGGACCATGTGACAACAATTTCTGTCATATTAGGTTTAGTTGTTTAATGATGAAAAAAGCAGCAATGTTCTTCAGAGCAGGCCTCAGAAAAGTTGGAATTGGATTTCCCTCTTTGATCTAAAAACCTATCCAAATGGATATTCTATATTTGCTACATTTGTTTAACCGCTGCATAGAGAAACTGCATTTCAAGACCTCACTCACACTTAGTATGCTTTACAGCTACACTCCATCATCACTCAGCTGTTCTGAGTCAAGTTCGGATGGTCAGAGGATTGGTTTTGAATGTCAGCTGTGACGTCTCTCTGAGGAAACCCTTTTAGACTCATTGAGCCTGAGGGGAAATTGGCTCAAATGGACACCTCAGGGCAAGTTGGCCTGCTCGTGATATCATGTCCAGCAGTCTCCTGGGGGAATGTTGACAGGCTAATATGTGCGAAGCTGACCTTTTGGTTATAGTTAAAGGGTGTTTCGTGTGGCCAGATGTGGTAAAGTAGGCTGTGCTGTGTCTGTGAAGAGACGCTGATGTTCTGCAGAAGCATGTTACATTAGTTCATCTGCCTCACTGTCACCTCCTTCACAAGCTGTTTGCTTCTTTACAAATGTGTGAAGTCCTGACACCCTGCTGAGTGCTAGATGTGCTGCCGTCTGGGTGGAACTTTAAGTGCACCAATAACAGCGATCCAACATGTCCTTGAACACTGGGATTAGTGGAAAAGTGCTCGCAAAGGTTTCGTGTTCAAACACATATCGTGTGCACATTTGTGTGCACATACCGGATCTTTGGGGACAACATACTTAGGTACTTTTCTTCAACTCATTGGGAACTGTGAATTAGAAAGTTGTCCATCTCTCCCTAGAGGCCCCAGCATCCTCCGAGATTGCTTTCTGTGAGGACCAATTCACTCAATCTGGATGCTGTTACAAAAAAGTAGACAAAGGGCAAGTGAAAAACAAAAAGATAAACGAGTTAAAAAAAAACACACCTTCTCACAGAAGATTTGTTACCACATAAACATAACATGGGGCCTTAACGAGGCTCGCTTCATTTCCCATATAAAGGTTTGGATTTATGAAAGCAAATTTAAACTGAGAATGAGCGCGTTACTGAAACTCTGACAAATATCTAAGGGGTGCACACAGTGAGGTGGTGAGATGAAGCCAGACTTATCACAATGCCTCAAGTCACACATTTAATTTCAGTTCAAGTTACTTATTAATCAAATTTAATCAAAAAATATTAATGTTTTTGCCTGGGTTAGTGAGCCTTAACTGCCCTCCTGAAGCAACTGAAGAAGTCAAATCTAAAATCAGTCTCCTCTTGCTGTGCCATAAATATCCTCTCCTCTCATCTCTGGAAGTGGGAAATGGGATTTTGAGGGGAGCGGACTGTAGCTGATTGTGGAGCACCATTTCTATTTGCCTTCCAACGCTATGCACGTATCACCAAGTACAATGGATTTAATTCAGATTTTGTGTGTGTGTGTGTGTGTGTTGTATTATAATTACACAGTGTGCAAATGTTTAAAATGTGAGATTAACACCAGCAACAGCTGGGTCACATCATTACACTCCATATCTATATTATGACTCGTGATCAAAAAGCAAGCCAAGCTCATTATAACAAAACTCCCTTAAAAACTCACTGAACTTCCATTTTTAAATGATTTGAAAATTAAAGATGGATTGTTGCCATCATTTTGGCAAGTTTTAAATCACTTAACCAAATTGCTGCGACTGTAAATGCTGCAGTGATGCTTGTAGTAGTGCTTCATGATGGATGCACTGGCATTGCTGGAGAACCACTACTTCATGAGTCTTTATGGCTGAATGTGGGCGCATAGAGGGCCTGATATGAGGCTGATCCACGCGCACACATTTCCAGGATGTAATTGATTGTGATCGGAAGAACTGAAAGTTGTTTTAAAGTGTTAATCAGTACGTTAAATATCAATAATGGGGACTAGGGTACTGCTTTCTTTTGAAGTCAGTAGTAGTGACTCAAATTGTGTCTCGTAAGCTTTCATTTATTTATTGGTGTCCTAGTTGGTTTCTGGTCAGTTGGCTTACAACTGTTTACAATCTAGTTTTCACTGACCATAGTCAACAATGGAAGCAGCTATTTTGCTGGTAGTGTTACACCACCAGTTATTCATTCAGAGAACATTGCCTGCAGGTGTGCGTATGTTTTTTGTTTTTTTTTATAACATTTTTTTATTTAATTATTAGGCTTGTCTGTATGTGCGCATACACTTTTTTATTATGTATACCTACAAACTTTATAAATAAGGCCCAGAGTCCTTTCAGTGCACACAATATAGATCAGAAGTGCTCTCTTGTTTTTCCTCTTAGAATGAAGAAACACCTACAAATCCATTAGGGCTAATATGAGTTGATTTTTATTACTTTTTATATTAATGGCATTCAAATCTGATTGAGTAGGGACTTGTTAATGTGAGCTGTAGCACAGCTTTTAAACTATTCTTGTTCAGTTGGAGCTATTTCAACCGTCAATCCTACCATAGTCCTAAAGCATACATTTCCTCCTTGAATAACAACTATGTTCTTTCACATATACTGTTTTTCTTTTATTACCTTTAAGGACAAAGTAGAAATCCTAATATATGTT